>LOJH01000485.1:24804-48715 GCA_001685095.1 Ellobius talpinus | reverse complement strand
GGTTCTCCTGTTAACAAGAAGGATAGTATCATTTCATCTCACTACATCGTGGCAGAAAACAGATAAGATGCAGATAAATAACAAATAAAGCAATAGTAAGTACCAAGCAAACAGAGGGGAGCTGTGCTAACAGAGGTTTGCTTTACATTGCATGTAGAAACATTTGCTCATGTAGGAAGACTTCTGAAGGAAGGAGAGCTTACTAAAATTGGCATGCTGGCCAGTATTTAGGATAAGATGGGAAGGGCTGACTTTACAGTTTCACCTACTCATTCTCGGAACCATGATTAGAGTTCTCTATAAATAGCAAAATGTATGTCCTCAGATGGAAGCTTTCACTCTATTGCAACCATAAATGCACTAGCAGCTGCAGTCGTACTTTCTCCTTACCTACTACCACAAAATGAGGTCCTCTCTGATTTCTGAAATATTTCATGGGTGAAAGACCAATGCTATTACAATATCATAGCTGTCTGTTGATGCATTGTTTCTTTAATTTAATTTAATGTATTAACTTTTTAAGTTATTTTACATACTGACCACAGTTTCCTTTCCCTCCTCTCTTTCCCTCCCACCTGGCCCCCATCCACTCCTCCTCTATTCAGAAAGGGACAGACCTCCTATTGGATTGAACAAAATATTGCATATCAAGTTTAGGTAGAACCAAGCTCCTCTCTCTGCATTAAGGCTGGGCAAGGTAACCCAGCATGGGGAACAGGTTCCAAAAGCTAGATCATCACCAGAGACAGGGCTGATCTCACTGCTAGGAGCCTTACAAACAGATCAAGCTTTATAACTGTCACATACATGCAAAGGGCTTAGATCAGTTCCATGCAGGCTCCCTAACTGTTGGTCCAGAGTTCATGAGCTCCTACAAGTTCAGGTCTTATGTCTCTGTGGGTACTGCCGTCATGGTCTTGACGCCCCCCCTGTCTTGTACAATCCTTCTTCCCTCTCTTCAACTGGACTCCTAGAGCTCAGCCCAGTGCTTGGCTGTGGATCTCTGCATCTGCTTCCATCAGTTACTGGATAAAGGCTCTCTGAAGACAACTAGGGTAGTTGCCAATCTGATTAAAGTAGATGGCCAGTTCAAGCACCCTTTCCATTACTGCTGGGAGTCTTAGCTGAGGTCATCTTTGTGGATTCCTCGGAGTGTCCCTGGCACCAAGTTTCTCCCTAACCACGAAACGGCCCCCTTATCAAGATGTATTGTCTCTACTAAAATAACGTAAATGCAGATAGATACCTGAGTGGTTCACAAGCTTAATGGTCATAGTTTATGATATCCTTCAGCTTACACGCTTATTCAAGACACACATAGGAACCACACGTAGTGTGTCTAGTTTTGAGGACTAGAATCTAGTGATGTTTAAGGGAGGTTGACGTCCTATCCTCTAGAACCTGGTATATGCCACAGGATTTGATGGGAGGCTAGTCACTTATTTACTAATGACAGGTGAATTTTTTTTCTCTTGTCTTTGTACCTGCCATTTCAAAGTTTGGACAGTAATCACCTGTGGCCCATACCTCACCTAGCTCATTATCTACTTAAGAGAACAATACATCAAAATTATTATCCCACTCTGAAGCTTTTGTGGCTGTTTCATGGGAATCATCAATGTGAGAATGCCAGTAGGGGTGAACATATCACTCCACCATGGCCTAATACATATTTATAGCACAGGAAAGCCACAGTCAACAGAGTGGTGTCTTCAGATTCAGAACAACTGAGTGTTGTCACTGGCAGCAGGTACTGAGTGAGAACCCTCCCGCTAACACTGGTACAGCACCATGTCTATCTTCCTTGCCGGTGGAGTATTGTTATAAATTGTCCTTTCATACACTTCAATAGACACAAAATTCCATTTCTTGTGTTATTGAATCAGTGTTAGGTTGGTGGCAAGGACCTCATACTCACTAGACTCATAGAGATAGGGTCTTTGCTGCATGGTTTTGTTTTATTACATTCTGGATAGAAATATAAGTTCATATTGTATTTCCTTTTATGAATTGTTTTATAAAAGCATACTATGAAGTCTATACTATGATTTTTTTTTCATTTTTTTGTATTTTCCTCCTGAGTAAATAATATATCTTGAGGGATATTGCTCTTGCCAAGAGAGGAAAAAAAATCTAATTCTCTCTTGTAAGAGGGAACAAGATTAAATTGGGATGTGTGTCAATAAAGTTTAAGCTTTATTGACAAGGACGCTATATCATTGTGTAAAATTCTTGCTAACTGTCTCTTGAGATAGCCTAAAGATATATTAAATGCACCGTGACATGAAGAGGCAGGCCCTGAATCTCAGCACATGGGAAGGCTAGCAGCACTGCATTTTCCCCTTCAAGATGTATTCGACATCCAAGGAAACTTCAGAGAGACTCAAGAAAAAGTTCATGCATGCTAATCTTAGGTTATGGGACCTAAGATTTAAGTGGGTAAATCCTTAATTATGCACAACTCACCCTGTTCTCCGGAGTCCACTGCTCCTATATGTCTTTCCCAGAATGGCACGTTCTGAAGTGCATCACTCTGCCTCTGATTTAACAGGTAACCAAAAAACTGTGTTGTAGGTGGACTTTCTTTGGACCACCAGCACCAAATAATGACACAGAGACTTATTATTAATCATACATGCTTGGCCTTTATATTAGGGTTGTTTCCAACTATAGCTTATAATTTCAATTAACCTGTTCCTATATTAATAGATTACTATGTCCTGCCACATTTGCTTCTTCTCCATTCTATAGTCCAGTGTTGTCTGGGTCTTACTCCCTGGTGAAATCCTCATGACTAGATTCATCCCCTGAGATTCTCTCTGTGTGTGGGAGTTTCTTTAACCTCCCCCTGCCTACCAATTAGTCATTCAGTTCTTTATTAAACCAAGTTTAATTAAAAAAATCAGGTTTTTAAACACATGAGGTAAAACATAGACACATTGCCACACAATGTGATTAAATATCCTGTAATGTCTCCCACTTAAGTAAAGTCAGGCTGGGGAATTTGGAAGTGGGTTGTTCAGTCAAAAATATCTTCTAAGGCAAGCTGAAGTAAATTGAAAGGGAAAGTTGCACCCATTTGATTTGTGTAGATGTTTGCATGAAGATATTGATTCATTCACCTTACTAGATCTTCATAAGCCATTTATATAATGGTTCTGATATATGATAATCATAATAGATGTTTATGGAAACTATTGATCCTAATCTCCTTGGTACTCAGTATGCTGACCAAGGACAAACTAATAAAAGATGACATATAAGCATATGTTTTATTCCTAGAGCATTTATCATCTTCCCTGTGATTCTCTCTTTGACTTTGGGTCTATAGAAAATCAAGTATGCACCTTGTTTTCACATTTCTTTCCTCCTCAATAGGCATTTTGTCCTTTATCCTGTCCAGTCTCCATAATGTCCAGAATGGGCTATTAATCCTTTAACACAGTGAGGTGCTCAAAAACAATCATGATGCAGCCCAATAAGACACTTTATTTACCTATACTAGGACAAGTGAAGGACCTTGTTCTACTCTGCACAGAACCACATCTTCCTATCTATTTATCTTCACCTTCATTAAATTATTTGCTTTCCCATTGTACCATTTTGGAACAAAAAAACTATGAGTCAGCAGAGTGCTTCGTACACTGAATGATATTCTAAAGTCCTTCAGAATGGTGCACATATGGTATTAAAATATGTGACATATTTAGTCCGCCCTTGTCTCATCTTCATTCTTATGACCTGACAATATTCAGATATAAAATCATGCCAATTTTTCCTACTTCATTGTTTCTATCCCATGTCTTTTATAGACTAGCTCTGTGCACATCTGAACAAGATAAAAGATCCCTGCAACTCTAATAACATGCCTGGATCTTTCTTTCCCACTATCTAGAGAATATTCTTTCTGTCTGTATCACATTTTCTCACAAAGATGAATTCAATTTCCCTCCTTCAAAGTGAATTTTTACCTGAATTTCATAAAGACCCCTTGTCAGAGTACTTTTCTGTGTTATCAGTGATACATTTTATGCTTTGTTTTGCTCCCTGTGACATGCTAGCTTCTTAAAGGCAGGGTGTACTGTTGGCTTTTATACCAACTTAACACAAATTAGTCATCATCCAAGAGGAGGAATCCTCAGTTGAGAGACTGGCCCTACTAGGCTGGCTGACCTATGAGCAAGCCTCTTTGGCATTTTTAAAAATTGAGTTAAGAGGAATCAGCTCACTGTGGGTGCTACCATGCTGGGCTGGTGGTCCTGGGTTCTATATAAAAGCAGGCTGAACAAACCATGAGGACTAAGCCAGTAAGTCGCACCCCTCCATGGCCTCTGCATCAGCTCGTGCCACCGGGTTCCTGCCATGTTTAATTTCTCCTTTGACTTCTTTCAGTCATGACCAATGATATGAATGCACAAGGAAAAGATGCCCTTTTCTCCCCAAATTGCTTTTGGTCATGTTGCCTCTTCACAGCAATAGAACAGTAACTAAGACAGAAGTTGGTACCAGGGACTAGGGTATTAGTATGACCTAGGCCTAAACACCAATGGAAAGCTTATGCATATGTATTTCAAGGAATGGGCCAGGTTCTAGCTCCACCAAGCAGAAGAACTTCTCAGCTTTGGTGTTCTGGTTCTGACTTTAGAGTCAGTAAGTTTATAGAGGAAAGGGTTATGGTTATAGAATATTCCTCTTGTGTTAAGGAAAGTCCTCAAGGCCAGGAGTTTGCAGCAGAGGACCTGCAGGAAGGCATGGATAGGTCATTGCATGAAGTTGTGCAGGTGAAGCCTGGACTGCCTTGAGGAATCCACACTGTTGGAGAAGTCGGAGCTGTGGGATGCCTGCTGAGAACTGCATGCTGGTGTGGAACAAGCTCAAGTGATTGAAATATGTCACACACAGCAAATCTGGAAGGGAAGAGTCATTGGAGGCTTTTGCCTTCAGAATGGAGACACAGGATTTGGTGTTTGGGCTACTATTTTCAGTCTTGCTTTGGTACAGTATTTTATCACTAGGCTCCTTTCTTCCCATTTGGAATGGGAACCGATATTCTATGTCGTTGTATTTCAGAAGTATGGGACCTGCTTTTTTATTTTTATTTTTCTGGGAGTTACATTTTACAGTTTAAGAAATTGCCTTGAGTCTCAGCAGAGACTTTGGACGTTGGGCTTCCAAACAGTGCTGACACTGTAAAAGAGTATGGGGACTTTTGAAATTGGTCCAAATGCCTTTTACATTATGATATGGCTCCAAGCCTACGGGATACAGGGAGTGGAATGTGGTGGTTTGAATGAGAATGACCCCATGGGCTCACATATTTGAAATCTTAGTCATCTGGGAGTGGAAATGTTCAAGAAAGACTGGAAGGATGAGAAAGGGTTTGCCTTATTGGAGAGGATGTAGTCTTGTAGGTGGAAGTCAAGCAGAGGTCAACTTTGATCTCACGAAATTGCATGCCAGACCTGTGTCTCTTTTCTGACTGCTGCTTGAACATGGGAATGTATGGATCTCCACTACTGCTGAAGCACCACGGCTATTTGCTTCTCCCCATGGGCTCTTCCACTCTCTGGAAATTAAATGCTTTCTTTTGAAGAGTTGTATTGGTCACCATGTCTGTTCATAGAAATAGAACAGTAGCCAAGACACAGGGGTTCTTTAGTGTAAATATTATTGGTGTGAAATATGTTACTGGGCATCAAATATGGCATACAATGTTTTTCAAACTGTTGCATTTTCTCAGTTAAGGTTGCCTCCTTTCGTACAACTGTAGCTTGTGTCAAGTTAACATAGCAAACACATTAATCATTGGCTCAGTGTCTATTGAATGTCCGCCAACATTCAAATTCTGATCCAGGATACAATAAATAGAACACACAGGAAATTGAATGCATTCCTTGTTAAAGTGTATCACCATTTTGTATAGAATAAATATATCTATCAATTGAGATATCAAAGTGTATGCAATTATGAATTTCGTGATGAAAATGACTCATGTGCATATTTAGAAGAGGGAGAATTTTTGGTCAATAAACAAAACCAGAAAAAAATATCATAGTGCAATATGTTATCTCAATCATAAAGTGCAGTTAGGAAACAAATAAAATACATGCAAAATTTTGAAACTTTATATAAGAAAGCCAGTAGACAGCACTCCTCTGTGATCTCCGCATCATACTCTGACTCTGGGTTCCTGCCCTGCTTGAGTTCCTGCTCTCACTGCTTTTGGTGATGGACTATTATATGGACGTGTGAGAAAATAAGCCATTTTCTCTCCAAGTGGCTTTTGGACATTGTGTTTCATCAAAGCAAGAGTAACTCTAACTAAGAATTGGTAGCAGCATAGTAGGGTATTACTATAATAGACATGACCATGCTATTTTTTGAAGGATTTTCAAAGTTTGCAATAGAAAAGCCACAGAGTGAGTGTTCTAAGTTTCATGTGCTGCTCTGTGGGATCTTATAAGATAAGATTATTGAAAGATGAGAGAGCCCTGGCTTGTGAAGTTCCCGAGGGAAGTTTGTGAGTCACTTAAGGACTTTATCAGTACATTTACATATCTTAGAATAAGAATTTGTGGTTCTGATTAGCTGGGACTAAAGAAATCATCTGTGGTTAACAAGTTATCAGAACCATTAAAGTGAAATCTGTTTTTCCTGGAATATTTGATGTTGGTCAGTGAAGTTGAGAAATTAGGAGAGATTAAGAAAACACCATCATCACTGAAATTAAATCTACTAGAAGTTTTTCCCCAGGTTCAACATACAGAGGCTGTATTCCAGAGGTGACCAAGCAGTAACTCATGCTGACAGCTGAACTTAGTCATTTCTAAGCGTCTCCTAGCTGGTATTGGCTTTGAAGGCAGGAAGCTTAGTCCTGTGAAAGGCCAGGAGAGGTCACTGGTGAAGGTACAGTCTTGGTAGCAGTTGAAACCTCATGGTGGAAGGGGTGATGGAGAGAAGTTGAGGTTTGACACCATGAAGAGAGCCAGGAGAGGCTTTTGGTGAAATTGAAGTCCAGCTGTAGCAGAAATCCCAGCACGTTGGAGATGATAGTACCGTGGGAAGGTTTCCTAGCATAGCAGCAACTGTGGAGTAGAATCGTCTAGGAGACGAGCTGTGTATGATAGAGGCTGGAGTCAGAGATGTGACCTTAGATCTTTGGAGGATCCTAGAAAATGGCAAGTGAATCCCAGACATTAGACACTTATTTATTTGTGATGTTGAGTTTGGTTCTGCTCTGTTAAAATTAAGAGTCTGTCCTGTTTATTTCTTCTTGAAATATGAAAATATTTTCTTATATTGATTTTATAGGAAACACACTTGAGTGACTTTGATCATTTAAACAGATTTTTCCATTTTTAAAGAGATTACATATTTTAGAGATTGGATGTATTTGAGACTTAAAGTATTTGAATTTCTAATGAATATGGGATTTTAAGGTATTTATCCTTTATATTCCAAGGTTAATATTAACAGGGCACCTTGGAGACAAATAAGAAAGGAGAAGTTCTAATTGACAGTCGTGCTTACAAGGTTTAAGTCAACCCGACACAAGCTAGAGTCATTTGAGAGAAAAAAAAATCTCAGTTGAGAAAAATGCCTTAGAAATATATATACTTAGAAAAGTATATAGGAGGACTGTGGGACATTTTTTTTCTTTTTAGATTAGTTATTAATGGTAAGTTGCCACTTTGGGCTGGTAATCCTGGCTTAAATTAAAAAAAAGGAAAACGTAGGCTGATTGAGACAGGAGGAGCAAGCCAGTGAGCAGAACTCCTCCATGGCTTCTGCATCAGCTTCTGACTACAGTTTCTTGCCTTGTTTAAGGTTCTTCACTTACTGCTTTCGGTGATGAACTGTTAAAGTTTGAGTGAAATAAATCCTTTTCTCCCCATTTTGCTTTTGGTGACTGTTGCATCACAGCAATGGTTACCCTAACTAACATAGTTAATTAGCTTGAACACATTGTTTTTGATATATTCTTGGATGTATCCTTTTTGACTTGAAGCATTAGCAAGTATTTAGCTCAAGTACAACTCAACAATAGTGACTTTGCTTATTTTCATAGGAAAGCACTTGTAACACTCACATCCCTGGCATGGAAATGTGATACACAGGAAAGGCTGCTATTTATACTGTAATAAACCCGAGTGGGGTTTCAATAACTTGACTCTAATGAAATCCCTTCAAAGACGAGTAGGCACTTGTCTTTCTACCACTCTAGGCTCTCAGTTGATTCATCAAATTCCTTCAAGTCAGCACTATGGTCTGGGTCAGGCTAAACATGGCTGACACAAAGATGCTAGAAAATGTTTTTTATGATGTATTATATTTTAGTGGTGGATACTCGTGTGTCTTAAAGCAATCATTTTATTAAAATGAGGTCACAAAGCCAGTGCACGGAGAATTCCCCAAAGCCAAACCCTAGGCAAACCATAGGAACCCCAGAAAGAAGAGGGAGAAGAACGATTTAGGAGACAGAGGGGTCAAGGATACCATGAGAATATGGCCCACAGAAGCAAATAAACAGGGCCCATATGGACTCACAGAGACTGAATCCACAAAGACCCCGCATAGTCTGAGAAAGATCCTTTGCATATATATTGTGGTTGTCTAGCTTGGTGTTCTTGTGAGAATCTTAACAGTGGGAGCAGGGGTCGTCTCTGACTCTATTGCCCAAGCTTGAGATTCTTTTCCTCCTACTGGGTTGCCTTGACAAGCCTTGATATGAGGGTTTGTTCTTAGGCTTGTAGCTTGATATGCCATATTCAGTTGATTTCTCTAGGAAGCCTGCTCTTTCTAGTCAGGATTAGAAAAGAGAATTATTGATGGGCATTTTATACTCAGCACCAATAATTTTTAAAAATAAATAGCAAATATATTGCAAATTGAAGTTTGTCTTAATAATAAAAACCAAGAGTCAGATATCAGGATAAATGCTGAAAGATCAGAGAAACAGAGCAGTGAGCCATTAGTTCTTACTTCTACTGAATCCTCAGACCAAAGGGGTAATTCTGTCACTAGAAATCCTAAGACTGAATGCCATCTCTTTTTAACCTCAGACTGAATGGGGTATCCTGTCTCTACAAGTCTTCAGACTAAATGACTTGACTTCCGTCTCCGCCTGACTTATATTCCTCCCTCTGCTCAGCCATATCTTTTCCTGTCTCCAGTTTCCTAGTTCTGGGATTAAAGATGTGTGACTCTCATGTACTTGGATTAATGGTGTGAGCCATTAGCACCTGGCTCTGTTTAACTTTTAAACTGGATCAATCTCATGCTGCCCATGGTGGACTTGAACTCACAGAGATCCATCAGCCTCTACCTCCTGAGTGCTGGGATTGAAGGTGGGAACCACCACTGCCTGGCCTCTATGGCTAACTAGGGCAGCTAGCTCTGCTCTCTGATCTTCAGGTAAGCTTTATTTGTTTAAGCACAAACAAAAGAACACCACAAGCAGGTATCAAATTAATGAACATTTGTGGTGTTCAAAGAGTGAACAATGTTAAGGGTATTTTTAAAAAGAAGACAATAGCTTTTAAATCTTAAACCTAAGACATTTATCAAAACAAATAATACATCATATAAATAATGTGTGTGTGTGTTATTACACTAGTTACACATGACAATGAGCACCTATCATCCTAGAACTTGAGAGGTAGGGACAAGAGGACCAGAATTTACCTAAGATCTTGTCTCAAAATAAACAATTAAGTAATTTCTCTTAAAAATCCTGATACAATTTATTTTAGTTCATAAGAAATATGCATAATTATATTATGTAGTGTTTTATAAACACATGCACACACATGTGTATGTACACACACACACATACACACACATACACACACACATATATATATCATTGGGTTGCTGATATTTTCCTGATTATAAAAACAATTATGTAGATTCCCTTACTATGAAATGAAAAGCTCACAGTGATGTGAAAATATTCTGTGCGTATTTCTGAAAAAGAAGAAAGCACATGTGGAAAAAATTTTTAGCACCTTTCTAAAGCAGAGATATTTTGAGAAGCCAGCACTTTAACCCACAGCAATTACTTCACTGGTTAGAACCGCACCTTGGTGAGACATTCATTTTCTCTTACCTTTTCATCTGTTTTTGATCCAGCAAGTATTCCATGGAAATATGAAAGCAATTTAGTGTTGAAAATGGCAGAGCCATCCTATAACACACTTCAGTGAGTGGTGTATAGGTGGGGTGATAGATGTGAGCCTCACAGTCTGCCCATGACTTAAGGTATTCTGAATGTATTTAATACGATGGCCATCATCGACTGTGGTTCTCTCCCTTCAGCCCTAAGAGGATGTCTCAGCTTCAACTTTGACTGCAAACTCTGACTTCCCTAAAGCCCATCTAAATTTCTTACAGTCACCTCATCAATATCCAGAGAATGAACTCTTGCCAAAGACGGAAGACCTTGCAGCACTTCCTAAGCCAAGGAAAAGCTTGTGCCCTTGACCAGTGTTGTGATTTGGAATTGGGTATGGAAATGCTGATTCTATCCCTGATGGGGAAGAACTGTTATCTCCTCTACTGAACATTTAATACAATTTCAGTCAAACAATACAGCGGTTATGCCATTTAGTGTTTCTTTAATAGAGACTATACTAGTTTCAAAATCAAATGAAGTGGGTCTTCAGGTGCTCTGGCTACTTACTGCCTTAATTCTCTGAAAGCACCAGTAGTACTGTCCATACTGACTATAAGATGGACAGTGTTCTGTTCCTCCTATTCTTTGAGATTATAATTACAACATTTCCCCTTCTCTTTCCTCCTCCCAAGCCTGCCCAAATACCTTTTCTTTTTCTCTTTCAAATTCATGCCTCTTTTTTTTCATTAATTGTTATTACAAACATATATTCATGTGTGTGTACATGCACACACCACACACACATACATTCACACCACACACACACATATTCTCTAAATATAACTTGTCATTTTCTCTAGTACATTGCTACGTGTATGTGTGATTTCATATGAGATAACCAATTGATGAGCTCTTAACCTGAGCAAGACGATTTCCCCTGCTCTCAGCATTCCTTAGTTCCTTGTAGTTCTGCATGTAGGGTTGCGGTCATCTAGACTTTTAGTCCCCCACTTTTCATGTCTATTGGTGTTCCTGTTAGATTATGTTTGGTTAGGCATGCTGCTGTGAGACGTTACCAGGTAGAGCTTCTGTTCTTTCTAGGAGGCACAATCTCACAGCACTCTCCCTGAGCTTGTCCGTTACCATCTTTTTATGCCCTTCGCAAAGTTCTGTGAGCCTGAACCTTAGGTATAGGAGTATTTTGTAGTTGTATCCATTGGGACTGGGTTCCCACGACTCTGTGTTTTGACTGGATTTGCTTTTCTGTAGTCCTCTCTTTCTGCTGCGGGACAAGGAGTGATGACTACACTTATCTGTGGCTGTAAGAACAAGTGCTGAGGTGGTCATTGGGGACTATGCTGGTTTAGTAGACATAATAGCATCTCTTCTAATAGCTATGACTTCACTAACAACAAACAGTTAAGCTAGGTTCCCAGCACTAGACACGGCTTTCTTCTTGTCTGGCAGGTTTTGACGTCTAATTAGAGAGCTGTTGGTCACCGCCAATGTACTCTTAAACTCTTCCAGGTGTTAATGCATTAATACAATCAGTATCAGGGGACAGACCATTAGTAATGTTCAATTTATACATGTAAAACTTGTTTTATAAGGAGGTTTCTTAACATATAGGGTTCTAATCTTTTAAGAGTTAAGCCAGGGAGTGAAGCACACTCAAACACTTTGGTTCCAGCCTTGTATATTGAATACAAAACAGACATGGCTGCCTAGTTCTCACAGAATTAATATTTTAGTCATCAGGGTTTCTTATATCCAGCAAATATTCATCATATAGCAACCATAATTGTAAGAATAAAATTTGCAAAATGGAAAATAAAAACGTTTTGCTATCTATTTTATTTCTGATCTACACCATTGTTTCATCAGTTTTCATAGGAACTCAGAGCCAGAGCTATATGAAGGGTAATTTTACACATGTAGAAGTGAAATACACAGACAAGAAGTGTTTACACCGGAATTAGAATGAAAGTTAGTTCCGGGTGTTTCCTAAGACATGGCTTTGTTTCTGATTGCTGACCGCAAGTCTCATCCAGTAGACTGACAGTGAGAAGGATGGAGCTCCACCTTGAAAGGATGTTTGCTGCCAAGTTTGAACTAACAGCTATGTCTGCTGTAGAGAGCATGAGAAGCTCATAGGGTGTTGAGCATAGTAAAGAAATATTGGAAAGGGTAAAGTAAAAAGAATATATGGAATAAATATTCAACCATGGATACAATCAATTAGATTTTTGATCCTTCTCTTCTGACAAAAAGTCTGTCCAGTTGTAAGTAAACTCACTCATGGGATCTATTTTGATTGTGAATCTAGTTAGAATTATTTGCATATATATATAAAAGCACTGGCCATAGGAAAACATATCTGCTGTTCTGTACTAGGAAATACACTACACTGGAGTTTATGTTCCTCTATGAGTGGAACATGTTGTATTAGAGTTGGTAGTCTGTCTTCTGAAGGGACAGATAATGTACCCCCTGTTAATGTGTTTTGTCATTTGAGAGGACTAGGCTTTCTTCAGGCTTTACCCCACTTTCCAGTCCTCTTCCTGAGAGATTTCGATAATGCATCAGAGAGAGTCAAAGAAGACGCTATTTGTAGCAAAGATCTTTCAACATTCCCATGTGAGAAGCAACTCCAGGCAGATCTACATTCTTAATAAAGCATGCCACAAATGACCCCTTTTAACCACTTCTCCTAGTAAAGGCACGGGGTTTTTACCACCGTACAGCAGATCAGAAAGAGGAGTTCACAATCCTCAGAAATGTTATTTCATGTTTGCTGCAGTGAAATATGAGAACAGTTTCACAAAAACAATTTGGTCATTTTTAAAGTGTCAGGGCTTTGCTCTCTCAGGATTCTTAACTGTGGGAGAACATTCATATTTCTCTGTTTCTCACAATAACAATAATAAAAGCAAAATAAAATAATAAAACAGACCCTTCATGTCTCTAGTCCATTGCCAAATTTAATTCAAAGCAGTCAGTATTAATTCAAGCCTCAGGCCCTCAGGAAAGATAACACACGCCAGACTTCTCTCCTGTATTTGATTTTCTTATGTTCTATCAAGATTTTCTAAATCTGCTTAGTCCAGATCTCAGCCGCAGGCATCTCTGTGTGCTGGTTTCATGCTCCGTCATCACTCCTTTGCATTCCTCATAAAGAATAGATAGTTTTATGTTATTAAGAAACCACAATAAAGTGTTCCATGACAAGGAAAAGATTGATTTGGGGAACCTCTATCAAATCCACAAAATTGATTTTTATCTTTTTTTGCTGAAATAATAGAATGCTTTGAAACACATTGCAAGACCCCCTTAGGGTAACTGGTGTGATAGCGATGTACACAGAGTGTTCCTTCCTCTGGATCATCCCATGAGACAGAAAATATGTAAATTCCTCAATTATCATGAATCCCCATAGAAACCACTAGAAGCCACCAGAAGGATGATATAATACTATTAGAGTACCAATAACAGAGGAAAACAGTATATTCTCTTGATTTTTGCATGCATAAGGAATAGCATGGAGCTGCTGGGATAGCTCAGCAGGTAAAAGCACTTGCTATAAAGCCCGAGGACCTGAGTTCAACACCTAGAATCCACATAAAGCTGGAAGGAAGGATGAATTATACAAAATTTTCCTCTTACCACATATTTACCATGGTATCTATGTGTGCATGTGCAAGCGTTATACACACAAGAATAATAAATAAAAAGTTCACACCACCTGTACCCAGTCAATTTTCTACATACTGCAGGAACTACAAGGATTTGCATGAATTATCTAAAATTATGTCCACAACTGCTCACATTAGGTAGTTCCCATTTTCAGAGAAAGAAACTGACCTTTAGAAGGATCAAGGTCACTGTGGGCTTGGAGGGAGATGGAGCGGGAGAGGGAGGAGGGGAGAAAAATATAAAACAAAAAACTAAGAAAGTTCAGTGTACTTTGTCAGACTTGGCAGTTGGTGAGACTGAGAGAGTGTGGAACTGGGGAGATTTGCGTGACAGAAATGCCTATCTTATTTCCACCAATTATGCTGGAATAATATATTATTCGCCAATTGTTTGGAAGTATTTGTTGTTTGAAAAGGTAACAATTAACAGTGAGTAAAGTGGATCTATTACTGAAAGTACAGCACAGGTCTGCCCTACAGATACACAAGACTGATTGGTGTATATGTACTCAGTCTTCAGTATCCTAAATTTTTGCAACACATTTTAAACTATTAAAATCTGATTGATTAGTTGGTTGGTTGGTTGATTTGTACATGTAGAGGCATGTTTGCCAGTGTTGGCATGTGTGGAAGCCAGAGGTAGAGGTGGTGACGTCTTTCTCAATAACTTCACCATCTTACTCATTGAGGTAGCACCTGGCACTGAACTTGGATTCTGCAATTTTACTATCCTGACTCCAGCAAGCACTGGAATATATCTGCCTCCAACCTATGCATCAAAGTTACAGATGTGTGCAGTTATGACTTGGCTTTTGACATGTATCCTAGGGCCTGTATTCATATCCTTGTGTTTGTAGTTTCCCACTAAGTCATCTCCCCAGTCTTAAAATGTTGGTTTTTAACTACACTTTTATAGTTCCAACACGTTAGGTCATTGTGAAAACTGCTTTATTATGTTTTTAAATGTCAAATATATAGACCCGGATTCTGACCATTTGAGTAGTCAGCAGTATTTGCAATTCATATTTTTCTAATATGCCAATCAAATAGCTCATTTTACATAGTAAAATCAGTGTCAAATTTTTATTAGTCATTAAATATAAAATATGAATCTTCTGAAATGGATTCTTACATGATAAGAATTAGCTTTGATAGTTATTCTTACACATTTTTAATAAACGAAGCACTAATTTCACAAAATGATCATCTTCTAAATTGTAAAGAGGCATAAATACTCTATATTACTGTGAAGGTGATTAATAGTTCTCTTAAACTAGTAAGTAAAATGAAGTGTTAAAATAGATGTCTTTATGTTCAGCTTCTAAATTCTCCTATAACTTGTCATGAAAATTAAGTATAGAAGGAAATATGTAACTATAGTAGAAATTGAGGTCAATTAGGGACTCGTTATGAAGGAACAGTGAAATTGATTTGCAACTGTATCTTTTAGGGTTTCGGATGTTAATAATAAAATCTTAAATCTGACAAGAGGACCCATTAAGGTACTTCCCAGGGACAGTTCGTCATTGGTTCAGAAGTGGATTATCTGGAACGTACACCAGTCTTCTACTAAGATTTGTCATGTCGAGGAGATTAATGGTGTTGAATATAAATGAGTTGGCTGACATCTTTATGTCCCGTGGTGTTACTTTTTTGATCCTTAAAAAAAGAAAATGATTCTAGAACCTAAGTGTTAGCTTTAGACAATTAGTGCTGTCTGTCCTGCATAGTGTTTTCTCTAGATGAAAATAAGTGGAATGTGATACCATGAGAAAAACAGTTCTCAGAGTGAATGCTTAAACTACTGGTTGACCTACAAATGTCACATGCAGTTCCAGTGAAATAATCAGCAAAGGATCAACATAGCCTTAGTCAACTAAATCCACTTAATTTGTTCATTTCCAGACAGTGCAAAAGTTTCTGTAAGTCTACAATAACTTCTATAAAGTGACAACCGTGGCACCACGTCGACCATCTCATACAACACTAGTATCATTAGTTTTGACTTGCACAGTAGAAAATTCCTCAGGTTAAAAAAAGTTCGCATCTACTTACTAATAAATAGTTCGGTGGGTTGGAAGTCAATCACACTGTGGCTAGCTAGATTCCTCTGGAGAAGCTATGGGGAAGACAGGCTTGGATGTTCTCATCTGGAGTTTGGAACTCTCTTGCAATCTCCCTGTCAATCTGTAGTTACTTGGTTCCTTTCTTTGTACTGGCCAGGATCATCTTGAAGCCACCTGTGTTGTATTGAGCCTTTCTGATGGTCTTGTTGGTCTGACTTCTGAGTTTTAATGGTTTATATGACCACAGTAGACTTACCCAGATAATACAGGATTATGTATTTTTGTGACAACTGGCTAGTAATTTTAACTTCATATGCAAAGTCTCTTGCTAGGTAAGCAAACTTAACAGGAGAAACTGCACTAGAGTACAGAGTATATTTGACCAGGGGTGATGTGGTGGCCTGTATGTAGGAAAAAGCATTCTCTCTTCCACAATTTGAGAATTACACGTTTTGAATGTGATTTCTGCAACTTAATAAACCACAGTGTTGACCTGATTGAAATAGAGATTTTCAAAGATTTTTCATGAAGTTATGCACAGCGGGTTTGTATTGATTGAAAAAATAAAAGAAATCACATTAAAGGCATTTTGTGAGGTAAATATTCATTCACTGTAGGTAGTTAGATGCCTGATTTGAAGTTGGCTTGACCATTGTATAAACAATGTGCCAGATATTGGACTCTTAAATAAAATGTGTTTTTCTCCTCAAATATCAGAGGTGGTGGTTTTTATTCTTTAATTCATGAAGCACATGTCTATATTATAGCAAAAAGTAACTGAAAGGTTGGATCGTTCATGCATGAAATGCCTTTTTAAAGTGTAGAAAATACTGTCATGTTGTAGGCTGACTTACATTTTATTCAGCCTGACAACTGCAAAAAGAATAAACAAGTCCAAATTTTGATTAAACTCTAAAAGCCTTCAATTATTATCATTATCAGTTGAGATTCTAGACAATGTACTTAACACTGCTTAAGACAAGGGAGACATTATTTCTACCCAAGAATGCTTAAATCTAAATAGCGTTAAGTGCACACTGTGAAATTTAATACTTTTCATCTTGATTACTAGCTGGGGACTCCAATCAAACACTAGGGCTGGGAACTCCAATCAGACTCTAGGGTGACCAGCTCCTTCTCTGTGTCCCCACAAATTCTCCTGTTCTTTTTCATACCTCATGTTGCCTGAAAAATAAAATTTTAATTAGGTCTTAACTTACCATACTGTTGTTGGAGGCTGTTTGTTCATTTCCTGGCTGCCCGGACTGCCAAAATAATCACACGGAAGTCTGTTTTAATTGCAATACAGTTTGCCCAATAGCTTAAGCATGTTTATGGCTAACTCTTATATCTTAAATTAACCCATTTCTATTAATCTGTGTATTGCCACGTGGCTGTGGCTTACCGGCTCCAGCAGAGGTGTCTGTCTCCTGTGGGCAGCTACATGGCTTCTCTCTGATTCCACCTACTCTCTGTATATATATTTCTCCCAGCCTGACTATATTCTGTTAACTCACTAGCTGAAAGCAGCTTCTTTATTAACCAATGGCAATAAAACATTCACGGCCTACATCTCCTCCGACATCAGCATACTTAACTTCTGTTCCATTGATTGGGAATTCAGACATGAGTCTATCAACTTCAAGGGAGGATGAAAAATGCATTCTTGATAAGGAAAGAAATTATGAAGTGAATCTATCTATCTATCTATCATCTATCTATCTATCAACTAACTATCTGCCTATTTTGTGTCTTGTAAAACCTATTACAATCTTTTTGAATTTTCTGGTTCTTTTCTTTCAACACTATTCCTGGTTCAGATAACAATTCGGAAAGCCACCCTACCAGCATCCGTTTCCCTGGGGCAGATGTTCTATCTTTGAGCTTTCATTACAACATATGCATAATACAACCGCTTCCTAGAAGTTTTCATATGTTTGAATCTATTATCCTAAAATGAACTGCTTTATTTATATTTATGTCTCTAACTTTTGGTATAATGCCTAGATTTTAAGATTGTGAATGAATGAATAAATGAATGCTAAGATTCTTAAAGTGCAATTTTTTCTCCAGATTTAGGATAGAATGACTAGAGAATACATTTCTTTGGATTCCTCTATCATAATTTGTATTAATTCATTATCTTCATTAAATATGGAAAACAAGAGACTAGTAATTCTTGGTTAATAGTCACACTCTAACCTTTTGGTGGACATGATTGGTAGTTTGGTAAGTGAGTGCTTGTATAAGGAAATGAGTGATAGCATTGCCACACTTTAATCTTCTCATTAGATCAAATATTTTAGATTATATTTAAAGAGGAACATTGAAGAAGAGAATACTAGTTTTAAATTTTAAAGCTGATACTATATTGACTGATAGCTCATTGATGCTAAAGAATTAAATAACAAAATACAAAATACACTAATGAATTTAATATCTTCTTTATGAAGGAATGATGAGTATAACCAGTTCAAGAAATAATTAGTAAATATCTAATAAAGTACTCCCACTTTCTTTTTTTCAATCAAGGCATAGGTGCATCCTAAATTGTATGTGTTCCTAAAACTTAGAATCCCTAAACTGTGAATTGCAAGAAAGTTTATAAGTCTGAAGTTTGAATTTCTATTGCCTTTAAGTAAAAAAAGATCTTTTATTAGAAAACTATTAAGTTTTTATATTTTGGGAACATTGTCATGAGATTTGCTTGAAGAACTTCACTCTTCTAACCATGGCTTTCAGGGCAGAAAGCAGGTTTCCTGAAGAAGAGCAGCCTAAGACAGGGAAGTAACCAAGAACAGAAGTGGTAACAGAGACCTAAGTGTGCATAACCTAACGGGTCTTTGATAAATAATGACATGATAATGCAAAAAAAGAATCTATACATAAATTCTATCACTGCCACAGCAGAATGTTATAATTCAGGCTCATCATTATATCACAATCGTATTCTCACTCTCTCCAACAACTCCCCGCTATCTCCCTTTCTATCACGTCATTGTGTTATCCATGTTGACCTCAAACTTGCTGTCTTATATTCTCATCTTCATGATCTGTCAATATTAACATCACATTTGTCCATGATATGCATGGTTCAACCATTTTTTTTAAGTTTTACATTTTTTACCCTTTAGATTTGCATTTAAAAACTTTTGAGAAACAGGAATATCAAATCAGTTAGTTTTTTAGAATAAGTTCATAGTAATTCATCACATAAATAACAAAATAATAATTATAGAGAAACGATATCCCTCCACTGTCTCACTGAATTAATATTGTACTAATATGAATATTGAAGTGAGCTAACTCAAAGATCAAACTGTGAGCTAAAGTATTACAGCAATCAATTTCTTTGCCCTCCACCTAAATTACACATTCTTAGGTTTATACTTGGATTATCTTTTTTCCCTCTGTTAAATGACATGAAGAATTAATTATATTATAATCACTTTGCCAAGCAAAATATTTGCTGTTTCACAAAGTAGTTCATTTTGATTCGTTTCTTCAACTGAGGGAATGTCAAATACAAATCCTCACATTGGAGAGGTTATGCTAAGTAAAATACTACCACAAAATTGAATGACTTAAGAAACAATCACTCTTTCTTTCTTACTCTTCTACATATTGGCAGTCATAATGAAGTAGGTGTAAAGTCCTTCCAGACACAGGTGGCTCACTCATACATCCCTGGAACTGACAAGGCACTGTAGGGTCTGGCTCTTAGGGAAAACTGAGCTGGAAAAAAAAATCACTTCTCATCCACGTGTTTCCTCAGCTTCCATAACACTGTATGATACTTTTATATGGATATTTGATGGCTAGGATAGTTGTCAAGAGAATGCAGAAGTGGAAAAAACCTCATGAAGCCCAGAGTATACCAGGAGTGAGACCTTTTCTAGCATGTCCCATTTACTGGCCAAACATCAGACCTGACTTAGAAGACAGAGAGGTAATTCTCACTTCCTCTTAGGAGGTACTTCAATGTTTTATTGCCAAGAGATAAATACATTACTTACCACAAGGCTCATTTACAGCATTAAACATACATCATTGGACTGGTAATCCACAGTTATTGTGTCACATAACTTATCTCCTCTATTAAAATATATTTTCTTCTAAGTAGAAAACCATCATTATTATCATTACCATATTCCCAATCTCCCTCCTTCTATGAGAAATTATATATGTATGTGTGTGTATGGAGCCATCAATACCCACTTATCTCTTTATCCTCAAAAATTTGAAAATGATCTGTGTTGCAACTGTTTTTAACTTCATATATTTTTTGTCTTCTTAATTCAGCAAGTTATAATTCAGGATGTGATAGGAACACAATACAAAACAATACCCTCTTTCAAGCAAGAACTCCCAAGCTGTGATTTTCTCATTAGGAGTTCTTGAATTACTATACAAATAGGCAAGCAGAAAGAGAAAGGGTGGAAACAGTCAGAAGTAGAAAGCCCTCCACTGAGCATCACATTATGATAGTAATAGGGGTAGGGTAGGGTATTGTCCTAGCTACAAAAATTTCCTTACAATGACAAGTTTCAATTATTTCTTTCTAAGTGAAACCAAACTGTCTATATAGACTGATGAGTATAATTTTTATCAGTTTTATCAGTGAAAGAAATGAGATTCGAATCTAATTATTATGTCCAAAAGAACTAAGTTAGTAACTTAAAAAGGCATTTTTTTTTCAAGAAAAAAAAATGTACTTTGAAGGCTCTTAAAGAAAAACTCAAGACTGTGGTAAAGCCAAGTGGTATATGTTTTTTTAAGTGGCAGCTATGACCCGATGGATTAATTTATACTGTGTTCATCATCAAAACCACATTGCCCCTCTTACCTTATACAGTCTTGTCAAACGTTTGTGTAGTTAGTACATCCATAATTATTTTTCTCAATTTATTTTGTCACATGAAATAATAGAAAGTAAGATATGTCTTTCTCTCCATTTCCTGGTAGACTCATTTTAAGTTTTCCTGAAAATGCAATATAGTCAGTTCTTTGTATTTGTTGGATCAATAATTTACATACCAAAATTATGTGGAAAACTTGTATATGTTTTTCATGTTCTTTTGCCATGTTTACCTAAGCTGTGCACTGTAAGAACTATTTCTATCACATTTGTAATTTAGGATGTATTATAAGCAATCTAGAGGCATGTGGGTGTATATGTGCATGTGTACGTGTGTGTGTTCATGTCAATGTGTCATGTTAGTGAGTGTGGTGTGAGTGTGTGTGCTCTCATGTGCACGCACACACATACATTCACACAAGCTTCTTGGGCAACTACAAAGTTTTATAGCTACAATGCAGAATTTGAATGAATTCCATGGAAAGCAAGGGTTGATTGTTTTCTTCTTATAGTTAAGGCCAGTTTAACATTCTGGCTTTATATTGTTTCTCTGCCTATCACTCTCTCTGTCTCTGTCTCTCGTATGTGTAAGTGGTGCAGGATTAGTCCCAAAAGAAAGAGAGAAAACACTGCATCTGAGCAAAACTGGAAACTGAATAAATAAGAGGATATTTACTTTGCCTCTTCATGGAAGTAAAAAGAGCAGGGGTTTTTGGCAGTACTTGGAAAGACACCTGAGTCTTTCCAAGTCACAGAGAATGAAACAATAAAACACACACAAAAAAGCATAAATCTCCCCTAGTGCAGGCAAATTAAATTGTTTGCCCTTATTTTCAGATTTCTTGAACTTACCTCCTAGCTTTCTCTGGCAGCTGTGAACCAGTGATTTCTTCTGGGGAATGGGATGGAATTCTCAGTGGTATTTCAATTCTATCCACGGCTCATTTATTTCTTCTGCACTGTTTTGTTTTGTTTGTTGTCATTATTGTTTGATTTCTGCTTCTACTTTGCTTTGATTCAAATTTCTGAGACACTCAGGTGAGTTTTGACCACTATTCCAAAATCAATATTTATCAAGAAATAGCTCTGTTTTCTTCTTATATGGAATGTTCAAGAACAGCATTGTATATATTTATGTATGGTCTGCAGAAGTATTAAAGGTATACAACTTCTGTTTTATGCAAGAGCTAAGTCACTAAATATTATTAACCAAAACAGGTACCCCAAACAAATAGGTGTCAAAGAAATATTTTGGAGTATATCTTTAATCCTTTCATAATTGTTCATACAGAATTTCCTTTGAATGGCCATTTCTTCTGCCTACCAACCCAAACAAGGCCTTGATCTTAGGGCAATGCACTTTAATCTCTTAGAGGGGCAAGAGTTGGAGTTAGACAACCTGGGTAGTAAAGATCCAGCTACTTGAGTTTGGTTAGAAAGTGTCCAATGGCAGGAGAAGATGACAAGAAATCAAATGAAGATGAACTATCAAGATCTCGATGGAAAGCTACACTGCTGTGATGATATCTGAACAAATCCCTAAAGGATGAGAATAAAGCAGCAACACCAGTTATGTAAATCATGGACCTAACTGATTAGGTCCTCCAATACAGAGAAAAAGTACTTTATAAAGTAGACAGAGATCAGTGTGGCTGGTGGACATGTTGCATGGAGATGTATTGTAAAACGTCATCTGTTTTTGTCCATTTTTGCAAGACTTAGTAAGATGCTTGCACTCCAAAGCATGAGCAAAGGCAAGACTACACCAACAGACGACCTTTCCAAGATCTGGCAAGACTACACCAACAAAGGAGCATTTACTTTTGACTCATTCCCTACCCTATATGTGCTTGCCTTGGTTAATGGGTGAATGCAACTGAAGCTGGACTTGTCAAGCATCACTGGAGACACTAAGTTAACTAAGTAAAAACAGTATTTTTTAACCTTGATCCCACACTTAAATCTCATAATATGCATTCAGCATTCTGGATAGTAATGCCTTAAACAAGTGGAAATTTAAAAAGTGTGTGCCAATTTCATATTGGATTTTGAGAATAATGTGTCCATGGAAATGACAAAATGAAATTTAGTGTGAAAGCCTGAATCAAGAGCAGAGAGTAGAATGGGCCTGTTTCTAAGAGAACAAAGAAAATACCTGTTATAACATTCCCCTCTGTAACAGCATTTTTAAATCACATTCAGACATTTTGTTCCCTTTCAAGAACCATGTCAAGTGATTAACTGACACATTAACATTAATTCAGAAGCCTAAAATCACTTTATACACATTGATCACATCGTTAAAACCACTTCAATATTTCATTTTATGACCAATTTCCCGGTAATGTTAGAGCAGAGAGAAAAGGTTAAAGTGCAAACAGATCCTAGAACTGTCTTCAAGGTCCTTCTTTCTACCTGGGTACAGGAAAAATATTTAAACAAGGAATAAAATATACACAAATGGATCGATCAATAGATATATAGATAGATGATGAATAGACAGAGACAAACAAATAGATAGGTATATATATATAGAGAGAGATGATGATAGATGATAGATACCATTCATAGGTAGATGATAATTTTTTTCTTCCAGAAGTAACAGGAACGTATGGCTCTTCTCACAGGATTCATATAAACAGCTGAACTAAACTAGAATTCTCTTTATTCTTTTTCTTTTGAAACAAGTTCTTGTTATATAACCCTGACTGGCCTCCAAGATCTTTCTCCTATTTCTCCTCTCACACCCTGGGATTACAGCAGTATGCTATCATATATCCCTAGAGTTTTTTTTGCATAAAGTATTGTATATGTTTACTAACATTTCCCCCTATTTCCTCTTTCCTTTGTCAGAGTCAAATAAATAATGATTGAGCTTCCCTTTTTTGGGTGATGGGGCAGAGATGATGGAAGCTTTTGAAATAGGTAGGAAAGATATTCAGGAGCCTAACAGGAACCTGGAGTCTAAGGAGGAAAACAATGAAGCATCAGAGGTCGGTAAGACTTTGTGGGTAGTTGTCTGGGAGAGAGGGCTTCAGATCATGTTATAAACAGCTTCTAAGGCTTCTTAAGGATTTCCAACTTTACTGTGTTAAAACTAGGACATAATGGGGGGAGGATCAAATGACTATAGTGTGTGTGTGTGTGTGTGTGTGTGTGTGTGTGTGTGTGTGTGTGTGTG
>LOJH01000485.1:11253-24768 GCA_001685095.1 Ellobius talpinus | reverse complement strand
GTGTGTGTGTGTGTGTGTGTGTGTGTGTGTGTGTGTGTGTGTGTGTGTACTTCTTAGGCAAGCCTGGATGGGTATGATCAGAGTCAATAGAAATGGCTAATGGGTATGAATAAAAAGATTGTTGGCAAAATGCAACTGAGAAAGGACATGGGTATAAATTCTGAAGCAGAAACATAAGAGAATACAGTGCTGAACAGATATCACTTATAACTACCTACTGAGTCCTCAGAACCCTGATATCAGTAATAGTGGGTTCAGTAGCCTGAAGAGTAGGGCCAGAGTTCCCTTGGGAATCTGGCATATGTTTCAGAGGGAGGAAGCTAATCCTTTTTAATGTGCGGTATTTATTTAAGGTTATTATTGACCTACCTCCAATACTGCCTATCCTAACCAAAATGTTTCTTCTGTGGTGTTTGACAGAGGGAAATCTACATATTAAATAAGTGGATGAAGTGACTTTACAGATAATTGAGTAAACCAGAAAAACAGAAGTGAAAGAAGCCTACAGATCTAAAACAGCAGGAACTTATAAATGAAAATTCATGGGTGACAAGCTGAGTTCCTTTCCTTGATAAATTCTTAAAATTAATGGATAGAGGAGAAAGCATGATATATTTAGGCATTAGCAAAACATCTGATACTATGTCTGATGATATTTTACTTGCAAATTCATTTTAAATGAGCTTAGATGACAAGAAAATCAGTCAGATTAGAACTGAGAAAAGGCTTATAAGCAGAAAGTAACAAACACTAGGTCTGGTCTTATTTAACATTTTTACTAAAGATCTGGATCAGGGGAGTAAATGGCATATTAATAGAAATACTAAATGACAGTAAATTTGCAGGATTACAAAGTTTGCATGTTGCAAACTGTGAGAAAAGCAGAAAGTGACCCAAATACAATAAGAATTTAAGCATGAACAGAAATAAATATCAAATAAAATGTCAGTAATCAGTCACAGATACATTTAATGTGCAGACAGCAAAGGCAGAGAATGTAGTGTTAGAGAGAATGTCTTGGTCCAATTCCAATGATGTTGGATGAATGCTGGGTGACAAAATATTCAAGTATATGGCCTTGAGCAACGATTCAACTCCTTTGGACCAATACTTTCTCAGGTCTGAAGTTTAAAGATTGTTCAAGTGTCTATGGTTTCTTCCATTCCTAAGTTCTGTTTGTTTCATCTTTTCTCCTCCCATGTAAATGGTCAGCTATTTCTTCTATAAAGAATACTTGCTTTCTAACACCTTCTGCGGCTTCTCTGCCTCAATGGGGTCATGAATAATGTTCCCCCTGCACACCTGCTCTCTCCAGAGCCCTGCACAGTCAAACCTAACACCAGAAGATGGTTTGATGACCCTGAATTTGGGAAAGACTCATTGACAGATCTGTAGTCGTCTACCACCATTGATCACACAATGACAGGCCCTGTCAGAGGGACTCTCAGACGAATGCCACACGCTGCTTATTTTCTTTTTGTCTGTTTGGTGCAGACGTGGATTCAAATAAATGCTATTCTTCAGGAACAACATGGATGTCACCTTTACGTAGGGTGGTAATTTAGTGATTGTGTTGATTATACCCATCAACACCTATTGTGTTATTTACCTTCTAACAGTGTGAAATAAGAATCGTTCAGCTTTTCCCCATGAACATATGTCATTTGTGAATGACTTTCACACAGAAATCTACATTAACCCTGGATAAAAGCAAAGTAAATGATACTGTCTTCATTTACTCTCAAATCAAATGAAGATACAATAGCTTATGACCTAGTAGAGTTCTGAAAGCAATTAACTGCAAGAGTTGAGCTATATTTTTGCCTGTCTGACACATTTATGCTTCTGTGTAGTGCTGCAAACTTACTTTTACAATGCTGGTGTAACATTACATGGGTGTGTTTTTAGGCCCTTCATAACATGAGTAATATTAATGAGGGCAGTCAGAAAATTATAGATGAAAATAGCTTTACTGATAACTTGTAAAACTATGTGTTTACAAAATAAACTACATAAAAAATAAAAATAGTACAAAAAGGCATAAGAAATCACTTTATTGCAGGTATTGAGATGATATCAAGTGTGCACTATATGAGTAGGATAATGTCCAAGATTTATTCTAACTTTATATGAATATTAGTGGGAAATTTCATGAGAAACTTTCATATAAACATACATTTTTCATGAATTTTAAAGAAGATTCTTTTAAGACTGCCTCTAGACTGAATTTCAGTATGGTTTCTAAATTCCATCAACATAAAGTTCCAGTCTTGTTCCATCCTATTGCACTCTAGAATTTATGTAGTCCATGCGCCAGTGCAAGGGCATTTCATAATGGAAGCTGCTTTGTAAGACACGGCATCATAGTAATCTGACAATCTCCTTGTTTTTTCTCAGAGCTAAATGCATTACTTTTAATTCAAACCAGACACTAACTTTTACATTTTAACTTTATGTGTATTATTCATGTGCATAAGTATGCAAAGGGGGTGTATGTTAATGCATAGGTTTTCATGTAAGTGTGCAAGTACCCTCATACCATGGTGCATGCATGTAGCTTAGGGGACAGCCTTGAGGGTCAGATCTCACCTTCCCCTTGCTTGAGCTAGATTTTCTGTTGTTTGCCTGCGGTTGGCATTAATAGATTTAGAAACTTTGATGGACTCATGTGTCTACCTCCCATTTAGCCATAGGAGCATTGTAATTAAGGATGGACACTACTGAATCTAGACTTCTTTTGGGTTCTAAGTATTCAGACACTAATTCTTTCACTTGAATGATAAGTGTATTAACTATAACTTATAATGTCCATTGATACAAAAAATCATTTATGTATATATACACATTTATGATAAGATATATTATATAACACTATATCTGTATTTACATTTAACTTATATTGCTTTGAAATATCACTAATTCTTTCCTTCACAAGTTTGTTCTATATCATGCCACATTATAATGAGAATGAAAAGTTGTAGGCCCCTAATATATACTCATTAATTTTAGTAGCTGTTTTATACCTATGACATTGAATAATAAATGATCATATAAATAACATGCCTTAAAACCAAAATACAAAGCTCTAAAGATTTAATATTTGCTATTTTATTGTAAAACTACTCCTGAATAATTTTCAGCTTTGAGCATGAACTCTTGCTTTCTATGTTATCTGAAGCAGGGTGTCTTATTTGTTAATGATCTGCAGACACAATTATAGTTGACCTGAGAACCTTGGGGCATTCTCATGTCTCCACCTTCCTACATATGTCCCTCGGTCTAAGATTTTGCTATGAAGATGAACACCTGACATTATTGCTGCTCACAGTACATCATTAGCATATGGACAAAAATCTCACAAATGGAACCATGTCTGAAGAATTATAGCCTGTTTTTGAACATTGGTGCTTTCCCTTAGAGGTATAACCTGGAAAGCTACACTTTTGACTAAATTAGGACAGAGGGAGGGTCTACAAATGAGCTAGAATGAGTTCTTTTCAAGTAAAAGTTTCTACTGTTCCTTATGATTTTAGAACTTTTTTATTAAAAATACATTTTACCTTTACTGGAATGACTGCTGCTAGCTTGGAATTAGCATTTAAGCAGTGATACCCTTGAGCCCTTAGATCTAAGATTTCCCCCTCTTGTTTTGCAGCCCTTAAACCCTGCTGAGTTGATCCTCTGGCTTTGTACCTCCTTCATTTTGTTCTTTCACTGAGACCTAGGACCCTAAGTTGATGACAGCAGAATTTAGAACATAAGGGATCAATGTGCAATACAGTAAAGCCTCCTTTGGCTTATCCACTACTGACAGAGTTAGGGAAATTTGGCAATAATTAGAAACCAAAAAAACTCAGTCAGGATCAGGGAGCAAGGTCACCAATGGAAGGAAGAAGACATTGATGTAGACGTTACTTAAAGGAACTTCTGAAGAAAGGAAGAGGCAAGGGTTACTGATACAAATTAGTATTACACTGTTTTGCTCTGTCTTTCAGTAACACCCATCGCTCCTTACCACCATTATCTACCACCTATTCTGAGTTACATTGGTGTTGGCAAATGTCTGCTGCCCTCCTGCAGATAATTATAAAAGAGTTCATGTTCTGGGAAATTAACAATATCCACAGCTTCTACTTTTTTGAAATGAACAATTAAGATTCCTCATTTTCAAATTAACAGCTATGTAAATGGTATTTTCCACTCTCAACCAACTACCTTCTCGAGAGCCTGTTCCTCTTGAACCTCATAAGAGACTGAGATATGTCTGAAACCCCATTAATTGTCCCCTAACTGAGATAATCCAAGTTATTTAGTTTCTAAAGCTTATGGTCCTATTGTTTAGCGTGGTACTTCATGCCATCCATTTAGCTCCTTGGATTGATAAAATATTCTGTATTTGTGTTCCCATCTGTACATGTTTTTCCTCTAGAAAATGATATCTGACGTTTATCTCTGCCCAAATATTTTGTTTATATATAAAAATAGAACCAAGAACTATAATTTCAGTTATAACCTAATCTCTAAGCATATGTACTTAGGCTCAGAGCATTCTCTGCTTGAATAAGTTGTCTGTCTGGTATGCCTATGTAAAGACAACTAGTTTCTAATTATTTTTCTAATGTTCCATGAGGGAAATGGACCTCAACCATTGATCCCTACAAGGCTAAAGTATCTTCTTCCTTTTAGCTGTTTGCATTTGTTGTTCTCTTGTATGTAACTTTGGTCCACATATTTCTTTCATTCACCCATGTCTGTTACTTACGGTGTTATATAATATTAGAATCAATCAATTGTGAAACTATTTAATGTCATCCCAAAGGACAGAAGAAATGCCAATTAATGGAGTTTGACTTCGGTGTCTATCCCAGGTATCTTATGAGTAAAGTGCCCTTGCATTGCCCATCACCTTCAGGAAAGGTCTCTCATATCTCTGCTTAGATACGGTTCTGATTCTAATCAGCAGATTCCATTATAGACCTTTAAGTTAAAAAAAAAAGTGAGAAAGAGAAAAGAAAAAAAAACTGCTGATGAAGGCCATAAAAATAAATGAGGCTTCTTGGTTCTTGACATCTTTAGCACTTTCCTGGCTTCCTGAGTGAGCAGTAGTGGCAGACAATAGCTAGAAGATTGTGTGTAAGATAATGAGAAAAATAAATGCATCCTCGGATGCAGCCAACAGGAACTGCTGTTAACATTCATTATCCAGGGTCCTGAATGCTCCCACGATGATGCTATTAATTTGCAGAACGAGCTTAGAGGTGTGAAAGAAAGCTGATGTTTGCTTATAACCTCCTTGACCATCACTTTGAATATTAACTAAGGGGTCGGATGTGTTATTACTTTGATACTATATTTTTTTTTAATGTCACAGATGCCTACAGGCAGTATCGTGCCAGCCTGTATTCTTGCAACCACTGAAAAAAGTAAATGAAATCATGCAAACGAATGTCCAAAAACTACCTTGAGATTCTGACAGAGGGCCAATACTCAATTTATAGGCTTTAGTGCTGTTATTTATTTTTTTAATATTTAAAGTTTTTGTTTGCCTCAGGTTTGTTTTATGGTTCTAGGATTCAAACCCAGAGTCTCATGCCTGGTGGGCAGCATTCTATCATTGAGCACCATTTCTGGTCCTTATTTGTGACTGTATAGAGATGCAGTATGTTCTTGTTGTGAGAATGAGAATATAAGAAACTACTTTGATCTTATTGATTTGCATAGAGATAGGATCTGACTACAGAAACATAAAGTCAAAATTTAGAATGAGAACAATCATTTCTCAAGAAATTTAAAAGTCTTGCTATATCTTAAATCTAAAAACAAATAAACAAACAACAACAACAAGAAAACACCTCTTTTTATGATTGACCCAATACATTCTATATTCATTTCAGTGGAAAATTTTTGCCAAATTCAAACTTTTTTCTAGACTCTACAATAGAACTCAAATTCTAGGCACCTCAAGTTACCATTTCTAGGCTTTCCTATTGTATATATAATTCATTTATACAGCAGATATGAAATACTTAAGTCTGGTCAGAGGAAAACTAAACTCTCCTACCTGGGTAAGTTGTGATGATAAGATCTGATTCGTCCAAGGTTGTCTGGAGACTAGAGAGCATGCCTGTGAGCTTTCTAAGGCATCATGCACTTCAGATCTAGTCAAGGTGCAGTGATGATGCAACCTTTTCCTTCTTCCCTCTCATTCTCTCATGGGTATACAGAGGGGATTTTTCAGGGGTTTGGGACCTGGAGAACACACGCAGGCATAGATAAAATGACTTCACCACTTTACTAGTATATAAAATATACTATAAAGTATATAAAATATAAAGTATATAAAAACATAAAGTATATAAATTATAAAAACATTAATATATGATAAATATTTATAAGCATTACTCATGCAAGGTGATGTGGGAGTCCCGTCTGTATGCTGTGAATATGTTTCATTTCCATGGGTTAATAAAGAAGCTGCTTTCAGCCAGTGGCTTATAAGAGTAAAGCCAGGTAGAAAATCCAAGCAGAGATATACAGAGAGAGTAGGTAGAGTCAGGCAGATGCTGTATAACCGCCTAAGGAGACAAATGCCAGAACTTTATCCGATAAGCTTCAGAATTGTGATGATACAAAGATTAATAGAAATGGGTTAATTTAGGATGTAAAAGTTAATTTAGGATGTAGTTAATAGGAAAACTAAGCTAATAGGCCAAGCTGTATTTTAATTAATATAGCTTCTATGTGATTATTTCGGGTTGGGGTGGCCAGGAAACAAATGATCAGTCTCTTCCTACAAATAACGTTTTGAAATTTTCAATGATTACAATTATAGGAATCTATACACTTGTTAATTTTTCCTTTATCTTACTATATCTGTAAATAACACAACAGAATTTAGAGCCAGGAAAAAAAGGCTAGGGGAAAACATACATACAAACATATGTAAACTATGAATGTTAAAGTGTTTGAATTCATGTTTCCAAAAAAATTTAGTTTCTTTATGCTTGTTGTGATAGACATTGAGCTCAGAGACTCATGTGTGCCAGATAAGTGTTTGATTGCCCAGTCATAGCTCCAATTCTTAGTATCTTAACTGTCTGATAGTCTACAGAGTCACTACAAAGCTAAAATTAGACTTGGTGCTTCAAAACATTGTTGTCAAACTGTAGAAATCATGTTAAAAGGTGAGAAGACAAAGAATATTCTATTGGTTGAAGTTAGTAAACAGTACTTGAAAAGCACATGATATTGTCTCATAAGTTCAAACGAACCCAGTAAACGTAGCACACAATTGTTTTTGTTTCAGTGTAATTTGATTTAGCTATCAATTCTTTTTTCCCCTCTAAAATGCCTTCCATATTATAATGTTTTGTTAACTGCCAATTCAAAGTATTAAAATGGAACCTTATCCCTGGGTTTCTTTCCTTTTTATTGTCCTTCCTATCTGATATGAGCAGGGCTTAGGATGCTATCATCCATTCATGTATCATCCATTCATGTATCATCCGTTCAAGACCACTTCACATGTGAATTTCTGGGCAATATCTCCTCTTTATACTCAACATTAGTGTGAACAACTGCTCTGTTGAATTGTCACTTAGCTCCTTGGGTTTCTTATCATTTCTTCAATCTGTCCCCAAATTAGCCTGATACTCCTTCAAGAGTTATGTTCCTATAGAATTATCAAAAGGAGTTCCACCCCTGAAGTTACTTGATCCTAAAACTGTGATGACATTTGTGACTACAATATTAACAACAACAACAAAACTTCCATTCATTTCATTAGTAAATTCCATTTCATCTTCAGGCTATCGACATATAACTACTCCAACTGCTGACATTGTTACTACTGTCATTATGTTAACAGCCATTCCTTGTATTAGTTTAATAGTATTTTTAGCCTGTATGGTTCTTTGATCATTGGTTCCAAAGTCTGGAATTTACACAACAACCAGACTGCCCCTATTAAGTCCAGTAAAAAATTCTCGTGCAGCTTATGTGTCCCCAAAAGCAGGCTTACTGTGTACAATTTCTTACAACCCTATGTAATGTGTGTGTTGCATGTACCAAGTCTGTGCTTATGTATGCATACTGAAGCCAGAGGAAGATGTCTATGTCTCCCTCTAACTCCTTCTACTTTATTGCCTCGAGATAAAGTCTCTCACTGAACTGGAAGCCCACAGCTTCTAGTAGGTCCTTTGGATAGCCATTATCTCATTATCTGTCTGTCTTTTATCCCCTGTTCCAGGGTACCGACATATACAGCCATGTCTGACTTTTTATATGGATGTTGGTAATTTGAATTTGGGTATTCTATCCACAGAGAGAGTAAGCATAATTACCAAGTGAGTCATAGCCCCTGTCCCATATTTGTTTAATTTTTTGTTTAACACCCTAAATCATTCAGGCCATGCCTTCATTATTCTTTTCACTACACTTTCCTATTATGAATATATTTTAGTGATTTCCATTAGTCCAACATAGTATTGATTACATGTGGGAATGCTGATAAGAGGGCCATGTCCGTTAATGTTTCAGAAGGCACTGCTTCATAGAGATGACATAATCATGCACATATTTAATCATATTCCAGTGTGATAAACAGGGTCTATAGAGAAGGGAATGACTAAGAAATGCTTCTTGCAAGGCTGAGGTCTAAAGATAAATGTGATACAGGAAATGAGTTTCTGGCAGAAAAGCACAGGCAAACACTGACAAATGAGGTATTAAAAGGTCTGTTGAGAGGGGATGCAGGAGAAGGCAGGGACTTCAGAACTGTTAAGGGGTCTGCAGTCATGCTCAAGCATCTGGAAGGACGTGGAAAACAGCTGGCGAACTCCTAATCAAGTAAGCGACTTCCAAGTCTGGACTGCAGTGGTCATGGGGGTGATATAAAGGATTAGATAAAAGGAAGAATTGCTGTCTACGCACTATTTATGAATCCACTGAAGACATCAGGAAACTTGTATGTAATAACTGGAAAATAGAAGGGCTAAGGAAATTTCGAGATGACAGTATTGAGGAAAGAAAGACATGAAGAAAACATTTTCAACTGTAATCCTTCAGGTCAAATATTTGTTCTAGAAAGTAGAACTACTTAGTCTTTTATCCATTATGTTTTTTGCTAATTCTGCCCTTCAGCCTCTATTTCATTCTATATCCTGCCTGGCTATTAGTTAAACAGCTTTTATTATTAATCAATGAGAGGAATACATAATCATAGCACACAGAAAGATCATCCCATGGCAACAGTGTGTAGAAATTAGCCTAACTAAATATGCTTGGTATATAATGGTATTGTCTAGTATGCAGTGAGAACTGGTGTATAAAATATGATGTTTGTGTTGTATCACACAGACGTTCCCTCTACTGTACTACATTTTAGTAAAATAATGACTAATGTCATAGAAATTCAAGCTCACTTGTAGGAAAGGAGGTAAGAGAGTGTAGAACTCTGGACATAATGGCTGTGTTCTAAACAATGGACTCTCACTTGGCCAAGCCTATTCAAGTCCATCCTTCTATAGCCATAGAGTGCCAGGCTTCACACTACTTCTTATTACACAGCAAACTTTATATAGAAGACTTATTATTTGAATCTGAAGATATTAGTGGATTAAATACTGAACTTCTGATAATTTGGGATCACATCATCTCTGTATAAAAGGTAGCATCCTAACTATTCTAAATATATATTGGAGTTATTAAAATGCTAGTATTTTGACTCTCATGATAATTTTGATCAACATTTATTTCTCTTTATTTTCAACAGTTTCTGAAGAGTGCTACATGCCCATTTTAGATAAACTACTGCCACCCAAAAATCTTTAGGATAGATATCTACGTATATTTTTATAGCAGACACATTCTCCTTAGTAGGAGATAATTAATGAACAAAGAAATAAGCATATAGACAGAATTTCAGATAGGCTTGCATATTCTGGAAGATTAAAGTGGTGTTTAAAATACAGAGTCATTGACCATGAAGAGATGGGATGGTGAGATGAAGATAAAAGGAATAATTAGGAAATATCTAAAGAGGTGAAATTTGGGTCGTGACTTAAATGACAGCAGCAGCTTGGCACTGCCAATAGCTCCACTCTCACGGGACCCAATGCTCATTTCAGACCTCTGAGGGCACCAGACACTTACAAGTGCATAGACAGACAGACAGGCAAAAACATCTATAAACATAAAAATAAGTATAAATATTTTTTAAAAGATTTAATTATGTTAATGCACAGGGACCAAGCTCTTCCTGTCAAGTAAACATGAAGAATATCCAGCTTGGGAACCCTTGGACATTTCAAGGAACTCAGCACCTGTCCTAACTTACCTTCTATTGCTGTAATAGCAATCGGGGCTCATTTGGATGCATGTACCCACCACAGTCTATCATTTAGGGAAACCAAGGCAGGAACTCAAGGAGTGCAAGAACCTGGAATCTGGGAGGAACAGAGGCCATGTTGGGCATTGTTTAGTGCCTTGATGCCCTTGTGTTGCTCAGCTTGCTTTGTAAAGGAAGAAATGCAGTGTCATTTCTCAGGGACGGCACTATCCACAGTGGGCTCAGCCCTCCAAGATCAGCAATTAATTAAAGACTTGCCTTCAGGCCAGACTGATATAGGTGTTTTTGTAGATGAGATTCCCTGTTTCTAAATTACCCTAGCTTACGTCTAGCTGACAGAAAGACAAGCCCTTACAATAGCCATGGTTGATGTTACTACTGAAATAAAGTACGCACATGTGAATTAGTGTGCCTTATGCTTTGAAAGAGGTGAATGTTGGCATTGGGTTGCTTGAGCTTAATATTAATGTAATATAGGTAGAAATTAGTTTATAGATAATTTTCTTGCCTAAATAATCAAAGCTGTGAAGGAATATTTGTTGGCCTGAAGTATGAATATGTTAAATCAATCATAACTGGTATACAGAAAAATGTTAGCATGCATTTGTGTTTGGGTCTCACAAATGATGACACAGTAACTATATTCCATTATTGGTTTGGAGAGATGTCACAGAATTTAAGAAACCTTGTTCTTCCACCACATAGGATAGGTTACAGCTCTCTATAGTTCTTCATCCAGGAGCTATGACATGCTCTTCTGGCCTCTGCGAGCACCTGAGACACCCATGGCAGACATTCACACAGATGTATACACATACACATGAAGAAAAACGATAAATCTGAAGAACATTATTATCACTTTACAATGACTAATCTGTAGTTTTAAACGAACTATTTGGCCTAAATTGTTCATGAGTAGTAGTAGATGGATGTATAATTTTGCATCTGGGTGAGTCAGGATGAAATCTGTCCTCCATGCAAATTACGTGATTTTAGAAAATACATTTAGTGGTTTCATGTAAATTAATTTTTAAAGATAAAAAATACTACATAGAACATATCATATATTTTTATAATATACATCTTTTTTTCCAAGGAGCTATTTCTCATGCTAGCTAATATTGACACTGGAATGCCAACCATAGTTCTGATTTTATAAAGCACTTCATATGTCTTTAGTATATTAACACACTTCATCTTTACAACTCTGTGAGGTAAAGATCTTCCCCAAATAGAACGAAATAATGAATTAAGCTGAATTTTACTCATCCCGTATCTTCTGCCACAATTTTCCACCCGAACTTGATTTCCACTGTGCAGGAATTTGCCGGAATTACCGCCTGCTACTGTAGCTTCATGCCTGTGATTGTGTTTTCCCTTCTCTGCAGAGGAGCACTCAGCATGACAGTTAATAAAAGTGTCTCCCCTGCCCAGCAACTTTATCAATTCTGCTTCTCTGTCAGATGGGTCTCCCGCCACTCTACAGTCCAGACTCTAACTCTGTGTCCTTGACATCAAAGTCACAGAACAATGCTGTACATTTCTCTTCTTTGTAACATTTGTCTTTCCTTATCAACAACACCCGGAGAGTTGGTCTAATCTCCAAATGGGCAGCGTTAATCACTCTTTTCTGCTTCCCCACTAACACGAGGACCCAATCATGTAACTGGCCTGTTGTTCATGTTGAGGAAGAATTCAACTTTATACTCACATATATCCTTTTGCAAAGAGCATTGGCACCACCTGGGTATTTCTTGGGCATGCACAAATCCAGGTCCTATTGGGTTTACTTCATTGGAATCTGCATTTCAATAAGAACCCCCTGAGCCCAAGAACGACTGAGAAGTACTCCTGTAGAGGAACCAAGGATACAGTTCTCCACTTGATCTTACAGACAGTGGGAAGTCAGGAGGAGCCTTTGAAGGAGTGAAGTCTCCTGCACAGCAGAAGTCTCTATTCCACACCGATTATAAGCCCATGCTGCCTGGGTATTGATTAAATATTTTTACGTTACGTTTATCCTGCACATAATCCCACAAATCACCAGATAGTATCATCACTTTCTGACGATAAAGATGAAAAGCTTGAGACCATGCTGAAACAACTTTCTGGTCACAGTGTTGGAAGCATGAAGGTCCTTGTGCCCATAGAAGGTAGATAATAGGCTTAGATTTGAAACTAGGTGGATGGCCTCATATGGAAGTTCCTCGCCTGAATGAACTGTTTTACCTTCATTGACTGGCATTAGAGGCTCTCTGAGAGGAAGCAGAGGGAAGGCATCTGCCCTTTTCACTAATATTTGAAGCAACAGACTCAGCAGCCACAAAAGTTGTACCTGCATTCATGTGCCTTTTACAATTCCATTAAGTGTATGTTCGTGTCTATATTTAGTTTGGGAAAAAGAGTGTAATATTAGATGTTCATCAGGACTCTGGTGATGACCAGTGCTAACAAGCAGGGACTCTCATCAAAGATATATCCGAGAGAAACCATATTGATAGTGTTGACTACAGAGACATCTGTGCAGACAAAGACCTCATCAGCCTGGTGCTAAGGAACTAAGACACACTTTACTGCCATCAGCTATCCTTTATCCCATGACAGAGGGAGTACGCATGGATGTCATTGTGCCATCACCTACCCTTTATCCCATGACGGAGGGAGTATGCGTGGATGTCATTGTGCACATACATCATCATCATTCATCAGGCAGCAGATCATGTGATGTGTATTTCCTCAGAGTATTGACTGTTTGTAGAAATGTCCATTGGTGCAGGCTATCGGGCTTACCATTATTTAATGAAATGACCCCCAAAGTATGTATTTATCATTATTCTTGCTTGAATAAAACACAAAGGTTATTTCTTAGAACTAACAAGACAAACCACTATATGTTACTCAATGATAGTAACATTTGACAGCATTGAAAAAAAAACAAAAGTCCCATGTGTATGGGACCTCATAAGGGTTTGTTTCATCCAATCCTCGAAGGAATATTCTTTTAAATTTAGTCTGTGATATTTGTGGTTTGTAAAAAGGGAATTGACATGTGGCCCTCATGCGCGTTAACTAGCTTTCTCAGGTTTCACATTGACTAGATAGTTTGGCCAGGTTACAAGCTTAGGCATTTTTCTAATGTAGTTAAGCTTATTTGAGGCAACTATACT
>LOJH01000485.1:0-11170 GCA_001685095.1 Ellobius talpinus | reverse complement strand
AATACCATCCCCATGGTAGGATGCCTTGCTCAGCCTTGATGCGGGGGGGAGGGGCTTGGTTGTGCCTCAACTTAATATGCCAGTCTTTATTTGTTGGCTTCCCATGGGAGGCCTTACCCTTTCAGAGGAGTGAATGTGGGATGGGTTGGGGAGATGTGGGGGAGAACATTTTTCGTTTCTAATGGAGGCAATTTACTTTTCACAGGAAGTACTATACAGAACAGAGGTTCATTGGATGTGTATGGTAGGGATTCAGGACTAAGGAGTAGGGCACTAAATTTTGTTTTGTTTTGTCTTTGCTTTTACTTAATAATGAAGCATATGGAACTCCCCTCGCATGCAGATATATAGGTGTGGTTGTGTGTGTATGTGTGTGTGTGTGTGTGTGAAAATCTTAAGACTTAGCAATTTTAAACTAGTAATTGATCATTTGTTGTCTATCACAGCTGAGTTCAGCTAGGAAGTTTTGTTTCACCTGCTGGCCAAAGATGCAAGCGTCAGATGGAATCAACAGAATCTCCAAGGTAGCTCCTCCAGTCATTATTGGGTAGAGTGAGACTATATAATCTAGGAAGGCCATTACATCTATGTGTTTAAGGACTACCTGGAAAGATGGTCTCTGGGGAAATCTATGTTGCCGCTGGGTCTATTAGTGGCCTTTGGCAGATCCGTAGAGTTGGTAGGTTCTGAAAGGCAGAGATGGAACAAATACCATCTTCCCATAAAAATAGTGCTGGTCACATTTGTAAGACCTATGCATGCTAGAAGGTTCTAGTTTAATTAAGCTTCTCACTAGTACAAGTTAGAACCAGAACTACCAGGCGGTGGGGGATGGGTATGTTTCCATCGCCTTGCTTTGTCTTTTTAATACCACTTTGTAGATAAACACTAAATGGTCATGATAGCCAGAGAAGCTAAAAATTGGCCTCAATGTGTTTGAAACAAAATTTCCAAAATATGCCTTTGATTGAAATTGTTTTAAAGAATTAAGTGTTTATTATTGGCTCTAGTAGTAGCCTGACATCTAGGGCCTGTAGAGCTTCTATCCTGACCATTTCTGGGAGCCCTTAGACAAATCAGTGGTTTTCTAAGTTGTATGTTGTTTATGTACCATGTAGCAACGTTTTTAAAAATCTTGACTAAAACCCAGGTCTGTGTGTCATGCCTGATAGGTATAATTTCCTAGGCTTATTATTCTTTTGAATTCTATTTTACTGAAATGAAAAATGGTGTTGATGGTGTCATTATTTTCTGAGGAATCATTGAACATGGACCTGAACTGAGCTAGTAAATATGAAAGTCTTTTGAAAATGGCAGTTACTATATAAATATACAGCAAGGTTATTATGAGTAATTATAGAATGACTGTCTGAAGCTCAGGAGAGTGCATGGCAAGGACAGGAACTGCCAACTGAGAAGAAACAGGAGTACAACCTTTCTTGTAGAGGATCATTCATAACTTGCGTTTTTATCACGGTGCGGTGTTTAATTGATTAGGTCTGGTGCTGCTGGGTAATTTAGATTAGGAACAGTCTGTCAATACAGTTCTCTAAGTCCTGTCACATCAAATGACTTCCCACAAACTGAGTTTTAGGAAGAGTATAAACATCACACTTGTGGGGGTGTGTAAGATAACCATGAAATCCAGCAAAGAGATCTTAGGTTGCAAACAGAATTCCTTTTTAGAATGATTTGTTAATCGCTATTTTCTTATTTATTCATTTATTTATTTGTGTATGCTCATGTGTGGAGGTCAGGGAACTCCTTTTAGAAATCAATTATCTTTCTTTCTCCCATGTGACTTCTAGGAAGTAAATTCAGGTTATCAGACTTTGTAGAGGACAACTTTGTTTTCTGAGCCATTGTATTTTTTCCATGGGTGTTAAGTTTATGAATATATGCCTCATCTTCCAAGTTTAAAGATGTACACAAAACTACGTGTATATTTATTACTATTAAAATTTATTTGTGCCCTTTTTCATTAGGAATGAAGGCATAATTCTTGAAGCAGAGATGAGTCTTTCATGATCAATAATCTTTCTTGGCTCATTCCATGAATGAGTTTTAGTTACACTTTTCCATCTGGAAAATGCAAAAACATAAATTTATATCATACATTTATTCTTTCTTCCTCTCTTTTACTATCTTCTTGGAGTTCCTCTAACACTCCACAGTAATAATTATTTTTAATATTTATCAAATCAGTATGTTTGGTAATAAATAAAATCATTTCAGGCATAGAAAAAGGTAGAGTTTATGTTATACTCTTTTCATCACTAGATAAATATTTCCAAGCTTTCATTTCTTCCCTGGAAACCTGTAGTACCAACTAAAAGAACACTCAATCACATTTACAATAAAACTATTGCCTATAAATAATAATAATAGTGGGACACTGTTCCTTCTTCCTGAGCTTTAACAAATGAAGAAGAAGAAAATGTAGCAAAATATTGAGAATCACTACTGATGAAATTGTGGTTTTCTTAACACACTGGGAAGGAGGGCAAGGAGGGCACAGATTTGCTAATCTGATCCTAAAGACTGATTGACTTTATTTATAGAAGCCAAACCTACAAAAGACATGTAAGATGTTTACTTAGTTTTTTTGAGAATGTGGTAAAACTCTTAAAAAGTGATTTTTTCCCTTGTAGCTATCTGAACACTGTGCTTTTTTCTTAAAATAAATGTATATGCTTTTATTTTGAGCAATGTGGGAGAAGGGTATTGATAAAAATTTGGGACATTGAGGAGCTGAAATTCATTGATGTTTCAAAACTGTCAGAGATTCAGAGGTAAGTTTTATTTATTGTCAGATTTTCAAAATGACTCATCATATATCCCTGCAAGCCCATTTATAAGATTCTATCCTATAGCTATGTATAAAATAATGTGTCTCAAAATAACATGTAAAAAAGTGCTAGCAGCAGTATTCTTTCAGCCAATAAAAAAATCAAACTATGTAAATGCTAAATGCTTTGGTCTGATTAAACAGCAAGGTGATTATGGAAAGTTCAGAGGATTTTTTGCAGTACAAGAAAAGCTATGTATTCTGGAACTGCTTTTATTATAGAGTATCCTCCCTGTGATGGCTGTTGCTGGTTGTCATCATGACTATACCTGAAATACAGAGGTTAGGTACACCTATGCGGGATTTTCTTAATTAAGTCATTTGAAGTGGGAAGGCCCATAATTAACCTAGACCACATCGGATGGCAGTTAATACAAAAGATGTGGAAAGCATCTTCTTTCTACCTTCTTGCCCTCATTCTTACTGGTAAGTTCATCCCCTCACTGGTATCAGAGGCCACTTCTTTCAGATTCCACTAAAGACCAGATGAGACAGCCAGCCTCATGGAGTAGACAAGTGCTGGATTCTTGGGCTTGCTGTTGGTAGAAGGCCATTGTTGTTGAACTAGCTTGACCAAGACTGTAAGTCTCTCTGCTAAATCACACACACACACACACACACACACACACACACACATATGTGTGTGTGTGTGTAATCATATATATACCTATGTATACATATATATGATTTTTGTGTGTATATATATAAATATATATTCATTTTTTAATTATGTTGCTCTAGAGAACCCTGACAAATACACATACTTCAACATTAACATAAACAAAATTTAAGATAAAATAGATTATGAAATACATTCCATTTTAATATGTACATATATAAATTATAGGTGATTCATATAATGTGCACTTATAATAACAACATACATATATACTTGTGTAGCTCTTCAAATAATTGCCACCTATGTGCTTGAGGAACAGGATAAAAAATATCTTCAATGACATTCAAATAAATATTTAGAAGGCTGAACAGATTTTTTTTGCATTTCTAGCATCTATAAACTCAGTTTTGTATGTTTTACCTTAGCCAATATTTTTTTAAAAAACTTTGTTTAAAATCAATTAGAACACAAATAAATTAAGAAAGATTAAGTTTTCTTACAGAGCTCAGGAAGTCTACCTGACAGACTAACTCAATGTAACCACATGTTCATAGTACACTCTCAGGGAGACCTAGTACTGTTGCCATTTTTAAAAACAGGACAGAGCATTTTTATAACCCCGTATTTTATTATTATATCTTATTTTCTTTTTTTAGTCAGTTCTATGCATTGAACCCAGGGTCACAATAATGCAAGGCCGTGTTCTATACCTGAGCTGTTTTTTTTTTTAACTTTTAAATAATAAGCCTCCAATGCCAATTTGTAACCTTGTAAATGCAAGAAGCAAATTTAGGTAAAATAAAATTACAGGTAATAATTATTTATGTTGTTTTTAAATACAAAAATTAGATTTGAGTATATCCTCAGCTCAGACTCACTGTTCTGCATTAGTGACCTAGCAAACTATATGTATGGTTCACGAAGCCTAGAGGAATGGCAGTTAACAAGCAATAAAAGTGCAGATGGGCAGAGTCATCTAATTAGTTCTGAAATCTGGTTCCTTGAGCGAGGAACATGTTCATAGCTGTTCTCCTGTTCACAGTCAGTATGCAGTCTCTCAGTTAAATATATTTATGTCATCAGGAAATACCCCTCGTTGCTAAGTTTGTGCCCTGGTTCTTTCCCTGCAATCATTTTTTTCTAGGACAACTGCTGTTTTATATAAACTCACTATAGATAGAAAACACAGCACACAGAATTTTAAATGTAGATAATTAGGAAATACCAACTGATGTGGATGCAAATCTACCTCATAGGTACACAGAAGCGACATTTATGCAGTAATTAAAAATAAACTGTTATGAAAGTATAATAAGAAGGCTAAGGATAATCCCTTTACATCATAGGTACATGATATACTACTAGATATGATTTCTTTTTACAGAGTTTGGCCTTACTGAATTTGAATTGTAGTTTCACGCCTTCTGAGATGGCTTAGTGACTAAAAGCATTTGTTGCTCTTACACAGGACCTGGGTTCAGTTCCTGGCATCCACATGTTTGCCTACAAACCACCAATGATCCCGTACTCTTTTCTGACCTCTACCAGCCCTACTCATACTCATGGCGTACATATTTCCTGCAGACAGAATATTCATATAGGAAATAAATCCAAATTTTATAATTAAAAGCAAAAGAAAAAATAGCTTTATACAAGATGAATAAGAAGATATTATTTTGAGTTGAAGTTTTAGAATAACAAATGACATGCTGGGTTGACGAGATATTTCCTTTTTGATTTGTCAAAACACATTGAGAAACACGACAATACCAGCTTAGAAGTATGTAAATGACGGAATTAATTAGAATTACTATGAGTTCAATAAATGGAAGAGGTTTCTTAAAGTCAAGTGATTTAAAATGTGGGATGATTCACCTATGCTCTAGCTATATATTACTTAGAAGTTTTAAGAAGTAAAATACTTATATATCTGAGAAGTTGTAGGCATCTTTTTGTTCCTGTAGTCGGATGAAGGAAGTAGGACTTGTTTGGCTCAGAGTATACACAAATACTTTCCAAGTGTAATTGACGGTGACTCTGCTATACATTTAGCATTCTTGGACATCTCCCAGTAATTATCTTGGAGTCGGCAGTTAAGCTAGGACTACAACTTGTAAGAAAAGGTTATCTCAAGTACTGGCATTTCTTTCAGTTCTCTGGAGGGCATTTAGTTGGTGTTCTATTGCTGTTGGAGAGACACCACCCAAACTTGGCAACTCTTAGAAGAGATAGCATTTAGTTGGGGCTTGTTTGCAGTTTCAGAGTTTTAGTCTGTTATCCTCATGGCAGAAACATAGCAGCCTGCGGGCAGACATGGTGACGGAGAAGGAGCTTAGGGTTCTGCATCTGCATTTGTAGGCAACAGTAAGAGAAACATTGAGACTGACTTGGATTTTCGAAACCCCAAAGACTACCCCCAAATGACACACTTCCTCCAACAAGGCAACACCTCCTAATCCCTCTCGAGTGGTGCCATTCTCTGATAACCAAGCATTCTAATCTATAAGCCTATCAGAGGCGTTCTTATTCAAACCACCAAAAATGCCGATGCTCTAGGTCCATGGTCCACTTTCAGAAGGGATGTAGGAAGTTCTAGTCAATGTGGGCTTTAATGAATGAAGCAAAAGGATGACTTCCACTCATTATGTTTATCATCCCAAACATATTTGGGATATTGTAAATTACAAATAATCTTTAAATAGTGAAGTAATTCTTTAAATAAAGGCTGGTCTGGTCAGTACCACTAGAAGATGACAAAGTCTTTTATGGATTATTTGAAAACATATGGATTTTGGTGGATTCTTATTCATAAAATCGTTTGGCTTCTCAGAAACAGTGAAATGGTGATGCCATGGTTTTAACAGATATTTTCATTTGATATGAAATTTATGGGGTCAGTGTCTATGTTGATTGAAATTTAATATTGGCAGAAGGAGAAGCTTTGTACCAAGGTCAGCAACTTTGGAGAGCTTCCTAATGTTACTAAACCTTATCCAATCTTACAATGATAGAAGATACATGTACTCTGAAGTTGACAATAAGATTAGTAGATTCTGCATGCCAAATTTCAGGTGGCTCTCTGAGACTACATATGAGCTAGGTAAAATCAAAGTGGTATTTGCTACAGTTGATGTTGCTATGGCTGTACAGTATATGGCAACCCAGGGAGGCTGGGAAGGGAGAGGTTTGCCGTATAAAATTGTGTCAATATAAATTTTAAGATGATAGAAGCACAGCTAACACTATACCCCAGTTGCTAATGATTTGGAATGTTTGTTAAGAGGCAATACCATTCAGTATTATTACATTGATTTTATTAATATAGATAGAATCATCTCTGATGAATAGTAGGGGATAATATAATAGCTCAATCCATTATATTATTCCTTAGCAATATTATATATATATATATATATTATAACTATAGCAAAGAAATGCTGTCACTGTTCCAGGAATTGAAACCCATTCTGTTCTGTTCAAGCAGAAGTCTGTAGCTAATGAGATTACAGCTGTTTGCAAAAATAAAAATCTTGATACATATTATAAAATATCGCATGTTTTTCACATATTCAAGTTGTCCACTGCACTCACGAAAGTCTCTACAAATAATCATATTGTAAACATTAATTTGCATGTGTGTGTATTCATGAATATGGAGGTGTACTTGGACCTTATTTGTTGAAGCACAGATTACACAGCACATGTGTGGAGTTAAGTGTGGAGATAAGTCAGATTTCTCCTTCCATCCTGTGTGTTCTGAGGATCAACCCCAGGTTGTTAGTTTTGGTGCAAACACCTTTACCTGCTGAACAATCTCACCAGCCCACTTTTCATTTTAAATAAATATTTTCAACACTGGGCGAAAAGGTGAAAATGTCCAGAACCATGGATGTCTCCTCAAATTACGTTCAGCACACTATGCATGAACAAGTAGTGGGATGGAATTAATCACATTACAAGGAACCATTTACATCAGAGCTCAAGTATTCCAAAATGATCTCCAACTTGATGAGGCTCAGAAAATTTCAGGGGAGGGGCAGCCGTAAAGCTCCCCACAAAAGGATGTAATAGTTCACCACTCCTCTTTCATTGATGCATTTTTTCCTTCTCATAATTTATATTGTATAATCTCTCTCACTTGAATGAAAATAGAAAAAGTGTTTAAGGGATGCTCAGTTTTGCTTCAACTTAATTCTGTTCCTTTAGAATTGAAAAAACTGCCTCAATAAGATTCGCTCATACATTTGAGATAAAAATTAAGTCTTTTCTTCCAAATTGATTTCCTTTGTGTACTGAACTTTTCAAAGTAGAGTAATTACTTAAGGTAATTAATTATTCTGAATTATTTATAGTTTATCCTTTGTGCATATAAAATGATCCATATCTTACTAAGTTATTGATATTACTTATTTGTCTATATAAAATAAATTAATACAATCAAGAAAGCAATTACAATATTAAACTACACTACTCTTTAGAAGCATATAAAGTTTCATAAGCCTTTGCTTTTAAAGAGTCTACAGCTAATATTAGTCTTTAATTGTTTTCTAAAAACATCTTTTTAGCACTGAACTGCAAGACATTTACTACTGTATATTTGAACACGTTGTGTAGACATCAACTCAGGTAATTTTTTTCAATATTCTATACTCTACATATGTGAATTATCTTGTGCAATCTTACAAAAAGATTTTGATCTGCGTTGACAGTATTCTCTTCTTTTCAAGTGCACATTTTTTCCTTGACTCTGTTGACTTTGTATGGGAAACAAAAGGGCTATGCAGAGAGAGCACACTTCTCCAGGATCACACAGCCTGAATGGCTCCAGCTCATTGTTCTACCTGTAAAACCTGCTGAGTTCCCTGTCCTTCTGAATGACTGCATATCCTTCAAAAGTCATTGGCATTTTAATTATAAATGGAAAATATATTTTCTAATTTCTCAGATCTTTCCCTAATAGCTATAAAAATATCTTGGCAGAAACATGGAAGTATTCAGAGATTTGTACTCTAACTTTAATTGTGTTTCTTTCTCTATTTTTCTCTACTTGTTTTAGTTTAACAAGTGAATATTTAAAAATTATGTGTGCATGTGTGTTAACTAATCATAGAATAGCAGGCAATTTATTAATAAGTGTTTAAAAATCAAGAATCTTTACTGAAAATACTAGCTTTTAGCATCAAGTATGTACCTTTTGTACACATAACCAATAAAAAGAGAGAAAGTTAATTTATAACTCCAGGTTTCCCTTCTAGTAATTCCAATTGGAATTATTCTCCAGACAGCATTTATTTGATTAATACAGTAAATTAAATATAATCCAACTGCTTTTCATTCTGAGTTCATCTAATTAAAAGTTATTTTCATACTATAGAAGGTTAATTGTACATTTCACTTTAACTCAACATTAACTCTTCAATAAATGTCTCTATAGCAACAGCTTTATCACAAACACTAAGTGAAAAGCGCTGTGCACATTTCTTCATAGGAAACAAAGAAAACTAAGATTGAGTTTTGTACGTTCCAGATATAATAAGTTCAGGTGTAATTTGAAAAGTTTGGAAAAAATATCAAAAACAAATACAGTGAGTTTTTATCAAAAGATGAAAAGAAATGCCTCTTGAGTTCTATCAGAGAAAATAGTAGAAGTGATTTAAGTTATATAATCAAAATGGCTAAAACTTATACAGGTAAACATAGTAAAAAAAGATTAATAATAAGCCATCATGGAAAATGGGGGGGAACATGAGACGATAAGGGGTGGTTGAAGGCCAGAGCAAGCAACTCTGGGTACTCAGAGAGTGGAATTGAAACTTGTGTGGGATAGACAAGATGAAGTTTCACAATGTGGGCTCTTTGCTTTCCTGCAAGAGATGCACATAAATTATGTAAATTGTGTCAGCAAATGAGTGTGAAATCGAAGCACATGGTTAGTGCATGAGCCTAGTGATTTATTAAACCCATAGAAATGCTTGTTTTAAATTATATAATCTTGTCTTTAGGTTGTGAGCCTAGATTTTAATGGTTGAGGAATTTCTCCAGGCAAGTTCTGAGTATTAGAATTAACCTCTCTTGAGAGGAGGGGTGTCCCCTTATTGGTTGTCCAGTGCAGAGTGGTTAGTCCTGAAGAAACACAGACTCATCAGGTTGTGTACACATACATATGTGTGTGCATATGTGTGTGTAACAAATATAATCAAAGACTATAAACTTGAGAGTGGGGCCTATAGAAGGGATAACATGGAGGGCAGTTGGGAGGGCCTGGAGGGAATAAAAGGAGGAGAGGAAGTGATGTAATTCTGTCCCAATCAAAAACATTAAAATTTGTATAATCTTAACCATCAAGCTAAATCTTTCATTTAAGCAACTCATCATTTATAAATACATAAATAAATAAATTACAAAATATTTGCATATGACCATCTAGACTACTATTTGCTTGACAAATTGAAGAGAAGATAGATTTGTGAACCTCTAAGCTAGTGGACCAGTGAACTAATACATCCATTACCTCTCAATGGACCTGTGGCATAGAGGCAGGGCAGGCGCTTTTCAACGGGCCTCAAGTTCAACCTCATCCTTCTGTGATTGCTCATATTCTAGCATCACCCTCATGAGCCTCATACGTGGGAAGTTTGAGCTTTTTAGAGAACTCTGCAAAGGGATTAGAAAACATAAGAAATAACCCAGATGAGACATATCATTTTCATACCAATAAATAAAATTTAGAATTTATAAGGAATTATTTCACTGTTTGTAAAAATGCCTCCCAGACTCATTTTCTAAGCATATAGCACTGACTCATATCTGTGCTATGAGGGACTCTCCATGTGTGTTATAAAATAGTAATATTTAAGGTACTTCTTCAGTTTCCAGGAATGTGTACATTGAACAAGAGCAATGAGACGTACTTTATAATGTAACAGTGTTGTATTGTTATGATTTTGAAACACATCCTTTTCAAATATTGAAAATAAAATAGACTGAATGGTTCTGCATTTTTGAAGCATGGGATTGTTATCAGCAATTAATACATCTGAAATGAAACATTTCTTCAGCAACACATTTGCTTGGGTTCTTCATCATTTTATTATTTCTCTGAAACACTTTGAAAGTCTTACATTTATAATATGTATCCACATGTTTTTATAGAGAAGCAAAAATGCCTAAAATTCTTTATGCCTAGTATTAGGCAGTAGTAAATTACAGTTCCTAATTGGGATAAACCTACCAATCAGTAAGACGAAATGTAATTTGGCAGGCTACAGAAAAAGACTTAGTTCCCTTCAGATGCTTTTTTAGCTGATGGATAAGAGCAGGGTCCCCTAGTTACCACTTGGGTGTTTGGGGACATAAACTGCTGGAGGCAAGTGGCCTCTTTGGTTCCTGAATCTGCATGGAGGTGGCCAGGGTCACTAGGTTGTTTCACAATATTGTGCCAGCCAAGTTATGGAATGCAGAACACCTGGTGGCTAAGGGCTCATGACACTCAATGAGTCATGAATCCCTAAAATATGCAAAAAAATAGTTCCACAGAACAGTCTGATAATTGAGCAAGACACCAAACTAGGTTCAAGAACTTATGAGGGCTGGGTAAACCTTTCAGGTACATACAGCCAGTGGACATTCTTAAAGTCCCTATTTTGCAATTTTTTAAATATTTATTTATTTATTATGTATACAATATTCTCTCTGTGTGTATG
>LOJH01000484.1:25215-61489 GCA_001685095.1 Ellobius talpinus | reverse complement strand
AGACAGAATATTGTATACATAATAAATAAATAAATAAATATTTTTTTAAAAAGATTTTATTTATTTATTGTGTATACAGTATTCTGCCTCTATGCCTGCCTGCATGCAAGAAGAGGACACCAGATCTCATTATGGATGGTTGTGAGGTACCGTATGGTTGCTTGGAATTGAACTTGGGATCTCTGGAAGAGCAACCAGTGCTCTGAATCACTGAGCCATCTCTCCAGCCTAACTAGGATGTCTTGAAATCTCCTCTGCCTATGTCATTAATCCAAAACTCTTCAATCTAGTCCCTGGCAGATTTTTAGAACAAGAGTAGAAGGTAGTCATATTTATTTGCCAAAATATCACAAGAATGGTCTCTAGGCCACTTGCCAGTTATCATTTCCTGAAAGCTATTGAGCTGCTCCTCCATATTTCACATTACCCCAAGTACCACTACCTTCTATGCTCCTACTTTAATGGCCTATTAAGCTCTGCTTAAAATGATCAACTAATTGTCTAGTCAAAATTCTCAAAGTTTTCCGTTCTCTTTCAAACAACAGTGTAGTCAGTCCTGCCATAGCAGTATCCCACTCTTGGTAACTTCTGTTAGTAACTATTCTATAACCATGAAAAGACACCATGACCAAGGCAACTCTTAGGAAAGAAAGCATTTCATTGGAAGCTTGCTTACAGTTTCAGAAGATTAGTCAATGATTTTCATGGCCAGAAGCATAACAGCAAGTAGCTAGGCAAGGGACTGAGATCAGTACATCATGATCCACAGGCAGCAGACAAAGAGAGGCTGAACATGGGTGTGGGCTTTTGAAACCTCAAGGCTCACCCCTAATAAAACACCTCATCCAACAAATCCACACCTCCTAATCCTTGCCAAACAGTTCTACTAACTGGGGACCAAGCATTCAAGCATAAGAGCCTATGGGGGCCAAGCTCATTCAAGTCACTAGTGTTCTTTTAAAAACATTTTTAGTTATGTGTACATTTGTATCTGTGTTTGCCATGTGTGAGCAGGTCCTCCTGGAGGCCAGGTTGCTATCTGAGTGCTGGAATATGAACTTGAATCCTCTGGGAGAGCAGTAAATACTCTTAACTGCTGTTATATTACTCTAGCCTCCTTGATGTGTTCTTGAATTTGGTTAAGTATTTTGTTGGAAATTATTGTATCTGTGTTCATCAGGAAGACTGGACTATATGTTTTTTTCCTTTTGTTGTGTCTTCATCTGATTTCAATATTAGGATAATACTGGCTTCATAAGGGGTTGATGCTGTTCCTCCATTTCCAACTTCATGGACTAATTGGAGAAGCCTTGGTGCTAGGTCTTCTTTGAAGGTCTGGTAGAATTTAACAGTGAATCCACATAAACCTGGATTTTCTTTGGCTGGGAGATTTAATTTTATGAGATTTTATTTCTATATGACTGTTTTGCCTGTTTGTATATCTGTACACCATGTGTATGCAGTGCCTGTGGTGGTCAGAAGAAGGGGTATCAGATTCGTTGGGACTGGAGTTAAGAAGGCTGACATCCAGCCCTGGGGATCCTCTTGTCTCCATCTCCTCAGTGTTAGATTTACAATCTAGACCACCACATCTTCTTAAATGGGCTTTTAAAAACAAACAAACAAATAAACCCATGGGTTCTGGGAGTCCTCATGCTTGTAAGGCAAACACTTTACTGAGTTACCTCTCCAGTTATTTTCTGAATTTTGTTTTGTTTTGTTTTTCTAGACAGGGTTTCTTTGTATAGTGGAACTAGCTTTGTAGACCAGGCTGGCCTTGAACTCACCGAGATCTGCTTGCCTCTGCCTCCCCAGTGCTGGAGATTAAAGGTGTGTATTACCACCTCCCGGCTTTTTTCTGTTTTTTTTTCTTTTTTTTAAATATGTGTAAATGTGTATGTGTGTGGGGTTATGTGCAATGTGAGTGCAGGTGCCTGTGGAAGCCAGAAGAGGGCATCAGATTCCATGGAGCTGAAGTTCCAGGTAACCATGAGCTGCCTGGCATGGGTGCTGGGAACTGAATTCCCAGCTAGAATCCTCTGCTAGAGCAATATGTGCTCTTAACTATGGCTGTCTCTGCAGATCGTCTTTCTGATTTCTTTTATTCCCACAGTGAAATGAATTTTATTTATGTAAATCATAAGCATTACACACAACTCAATCTCTATATGGCCCAAAAAGCTATGCTTAGCAGCTCTCCCCTCTCCCTCACAACTAGGAAAGTTTCAAACCGACAGAGATGCAGCTCTCGGAGCGGTGAATCTGTTTTGGTTGTTTATGTAGCACCAGGGATCAAGTTCAGGGTCTGGTATGTGGCAGACAAGTGCTGTATACCCTCTGCCCTGTGGCTTTTATCTAACAAGCAGGAAGAACCAAAGAATTCTATTTTAAGACTATTATGAGTGACAGGTAGCAATTACATGAAATGATCTGAATGAGGCTTTTATAAGCTAAAACACTTTTCACCTTGATATAATATTGATCCATAACCAAATCAGTACGGTTTCAATGAGATTGTTAGATTTTCCAGACTAGCGAACAAAGAGGTGGCCTCCCTGGCCTCCCTTTTCCTGTGAACTGTATCTCATGGAAGCTTCTGCCTTGGCTTGCTGCCACGAGGGAACTGCTTCTGTCCAGGAAAGAACACAGGCTGTCTCTAACTAGCAGGACCTTGACATAAGAAACCCACTTTAAGAATCCCAAGGATTGGTCTTCTAAAAAGTGGAGTCCTCTGGAACATTAGGTGAAAACCACTTTAGTTCTGGCTTCCAGGTGAAAATGTATTCTCAGAGCCCTAGCACACGAAGAACAGACACTACAACAATTATAACCAAAAGTTATGGGAGAAAAAGAGCTTTTGACTAAAGTAGAGGGGAGTTCAAACGTTTGCAAAAGGAAAACAAGTTGGGAATAAAGGAATCTAGAGGTCACTGGGCTTCAACCACAGTCAGATTTCTTTCTTCAAGCTTCCAGAAACTTCGCATTCCTCTCCTCACTCTTGCTTGTATTTCTTCCATGTTCTTCCGTGATCTAGAGATGAGGGTTTGTAAGTTTTCCCTTGGAAGCTAACTCTGCTTATACATTCATTTGGAGAACTGTTCTCTTTGGATTGCCCCAGAGGTTTCAGCTTTCCTTTGTGTGGCTCGTAGCTGCGGGACAAGACAAGCTTGCTTTGAGATCTATTGTCAGTGTTGCCTCAGTTGTCAATTGGCACGGTAATGACCACAGCAGAAGTCCTCAGGGGGCTGTAATGTGGGTGTCCTGAACACAGCCTGGCCTTTTGAAGCACTCCTGAGTTGGGTCACACATGGAGACTTTCTGGTTGGAGGCTTGGTCAGTGAACCCTTCTGTTCATAATCTCTAGTAGCTGCTGAAAACCCAATGTTCATTCTAGTTGCTGAAAGCACAGACTGTGTGGCTGACCCCTTCAGCCACATAGAACTGTGGCTTTGAGGGCCACTGGGCTGGCCTTGTGACAACTGCTGCCAGGCAGGGTACGGAATCTTCCTCTTGGTGGAAGTGGGGTCACTATCCCCCTTTTGTCAAGCTGCTTCAGTTCTTTAAGTGAACTGTGTTCTACAATATAGTCATCAATGGATCCCGTTTTGTTAAAACAAGCCTCATGAAGCCTCTTAAAGTTTGGTGTAGTGACTGCAGTCCTTGTATTGTTCCCAGTTTGGAAAGCACCTCTGTGCATAGAGACCTCTTGGAATCTTTATTGTCATTTATTTCATGTTTTCCTGAGGAAACCTTATCTGGTCTTCTTGGCTCTGGTCTGGCAGAGAAGGAACTCCTGTAGTAGTTCCAAGGCCTGACTTTCCTTGCTTTCCTTGACTGCGGAATGTAGTAGGGTCACTTCTTTTTTTTAACCTCAGAATAATCCTGGAAGTTAGGAATTTCACGGTCTGTCTTGCCCTTCCTCATTTTAAGGGCATGACCAACTGGTTCCCCCTCAGCTTCTCCTGGCTATTAACATCTCAGTCTCCCAGCAAGAGACCACAGAGGCTGATTTTCATTCTGACTGTTTTCTTTCCTTGTTTCTGGATTCAGGTTAGCCCAGCTTTTTGGCTAAATTCTGAAGGTCACTGTACTTGAAGGAATCCAGCTCCTCTGCAAAGGAAATGTTCTGCAATTCCAGGGGCACCCAGAAAACAGCCAGACAACTCAAACAGCATGGTTCAAAACTGGCGCCACCCGAGGCATTGACAAGCCAACCTTTATGTTGTTTAAATGAAAACTCCTCTTTCTGAGTTCCTAACATAGGCACATAGAGCTATAAACTCCCTCTTAAGGCAGCTTTCATTATGTCCTATCAACTTTAGTATGCTGTTGTATTTTCATTTTCATTCAAGTTTAGGGATACTTTGAGTTCCTTCATGATCCCTTCAATGACTAATTCATTACTCAATAGTATGTTGTTTAATCTCTCCCAGTTAGAGCTTATTCATTCTACAGTTTCTCTTGGTTTATTTCACTGTGATTGGATAGAATACAGTGGATTATTTCAATCTTGGTATATTTGATAAGACTTGCTCTGTGTCTGAACAGGATAACTGATTTCAGAGAATGTTCCATGGGCTGCAGAGAATATGTGTTTTCAAGTGTTTTGTGAGAACGGTCTGCAGAGGTTTAAGTCCATTTGCCCTGTGATGTCACTGATTTTGGATATTTCTCTGGTTTTTGTGGGGGTCACCTGCTGTGAGAGTGGACTATTGAAGTTGCCCACTATTGAGATGGTATTAACCTGTGACTTTAAGTCTAGCTCTGTTAGTTTAATGAAACCAGATGTTCCCATGTGTTGGTGCTTATGTTTAGAACTGTTAATGTCCTCTTGATGGATGGTTCCTTTGGTCAGTAAGAGGTAATAGCTTTTCTGTGTAGCAGCCATGGCTGTCCTGGAACTCACTATGTAAACCAGGCTGGCCTCGAACATGCACTCATTTGCTAGTTCTTTTCTGTGGTCTCATGTATGTATGTACTTGTTTTTCTCTTTAATCTAAAGGAGTTCTTCAAGTATCTCCTATAGAGATGGCTTGCATGTCATGAATTCCTTTAACCTGCTAGTATTGTGGAAAGATTTTATCTGTCAATTAAGACAGATAGCTTTGCTGGGTATAGTAGTCTGATTTGATGACTGTCTTTCAGGGCTTGAAATACATCATTCCAAGCCCTCCTGGTGGTGTGCAGGAGTCTTCCTGGGGGGAGGCACATACACACACCCACTCACTGCAAAAGGGGAACTCATGGCAGACCAAAGTCTTGATTGCACCAAAGTCCAACTTTGGTGAGCCAATGAGATTTACTTTGGGTATGGATGAGAGATTACTCACAGGAGCAAGGATGACTCAATGGCTGGTACATTACCAAAAAGTCCATTTGGTAGGCTTAATTAGGTGAGGCTCATGAAAGTTGCAACCCTGGAGCTCTCTGCATAAATTATAGGTAACTCAACAGGTCCAAGAATCTCTCTCCAGCTCGCTTGGCCATTCTCCTCCTTAGCAGTGTTTACTGTGGCCTTCAAGAAACCTTCCCCAGGAGTTAGTGAGCTTCTCTCTCCTTCCTGGAGGGAGGGAATGTTTTAGCTTGGAGGAAACTGCTATATAAAGCCTGGATTTTAAAGTGTGTGTTGGGAAACCTGCCATTCTCATGGGTCTGCCTTTACACACAACTTATGTCTGTGGTATGACCATTTTCTTCTCTGGGTTTAGCACATTGCCATTTGAATTTGGCCTCCAGTAGCCATGGCAAGCAGAACAGAACAATACAGTAGTGTCCAGGTCTGTGGTAAATGGTAATGGAGCTATGATACTCCCTAGCAGATGGAGGTAAGGGTTGCAAAATCTTCACCGAGGTTCTCAATTACTCCTCTTCTTCAGCTGTGAGTTATCTTGGGAGCTGCTAAAGCCTACAGCAAATGGGAAATTAACTGAACCAAATAGTCTGGGATGGAGCTTCCATGAGGTTGTCATGACGGGGCAAGACTTTGCGATGATCCCATTATTGGGGGTCACCCAACCTCCCCCAGCTGACTTCTCACCCATGCTTTGTATGTAAGCCTAATAAACTCATTGGTTCTCCAAGATGGACCTTGGGTAGAATCATTACTTTGGTCTGTCATTGGTGCTCCTCTGGGGTGAGAGGCTTGTTCAGACCTCCCCGGGAAATGCCGATGTTCAGGGGCTTCTTTATCAACTTTCGGTATGCTTTCTTTCTTCTGTACACTGAGTATCTTACTTTTCCTGTGCCAGGTGCTCTTTTCTGGTCCTGTCCGTTGGATGTTCTTAATGTCTCTCATTATATGGATTACAATCTTTTCCCTAATTTTGGAAAGTTTCTCTTACGATTTTATTGAAAATGTTTTTGATGCCTTTAGGAGTCTTGCCTGCATTCCTGCATTCCCTCTAAAGTGCTGCATTGTCTTTGTCCTTGCTGGGATGTCCCAAGTCCTCGTCTTCAAACTCAGATATTCTGTCCTTTCCTTTGACCCATTCTGTTGGCGAAACTTTCCACTGAACTTTAACTTACTTTTTCATTTCCATGATTTCGGTTTTTTCATTATTTGCATTTCTTGAGTTCCTCTCTCAGATCTTGCATTGGCTTTCTTATTTCATACAGCTGCTTGTGCTCTCCTGGAACTCTCTAAGGAGTTTATTTAGATCTTTGATTTCTTTCAGCATGCAATCATTCTTTTGAGTTCTTTGTCTAGGATTTCATTTAATTCATTCTTGGTGGAGGTCACTGCTATAGGATGATTAGTAATGATTTGGGGGAGTGATGTTACCTTAATTTTCATGTTACTGTGGTTTTGCATTGGGATTTGCTTATCTTGTTTGTTTGTTTGTTTGCTTTGTTTTTCAAGACAGGGTTTCTCTGTGTAGCCTTTACTGTCCTGGAACTAACTCACTCTGTAGACCAGGCTGGCCTTGAACTCAGAGATCCTTCTGCCTCTGCCTCGTGAGTACTGGTATTAAAGGCATTCGCCACCACAGCCTGATGTGAATATCTCGAGTTTAGTCATTGGTTGAGTTTATTTTTTTAATATTTATTTTTAAATCATTTACTCTTTCAGAGAGTATTTGCATTGAATGGGTTATTCTGATTGTGATGATATTTCCCTCAGCTAGACATGTGGTCAGGGCAACAGGCATGGTCCCCCAGGATGTACCTGCTATTAGACTATTGTCTGCAAAACGTCACTAGTAAAGGTGTGACCCTGCGGTGAAAGTGCAGTCATGGTCAAAGAGAATTCCTCGAGCACCAGCCATGTAGGAAGAGAGGGCCACTTCCTACTGATGGCAGCGTGGTAACTGTATTAGTGACTTTGAGTATGGGTGGAAAGGAGAAACAAAAGCTCAGGGAGAGACTAGTGGTTGGTATGGGGTTGACAGAAAAAGTGGGGGAGGAAATGTGCACAGAGGGAATGGCTGGGGGCAAAGCAGGGGAGGTGAGGCAGCCTTGGTTCAAAGTGGCTGAGCAGAGAGACTGGAAAGGTAGTCACGTGACGAATGGCATTCCCTGTTCTTGGGAGGCCACAGAGGTCACCACACCTAGGCCAGCCTGTGCTCCTAGTGAGAGGAAAGTGGATAGGGAGACAATAGATAGGAATGGTAGGGAGATACTTGGAGGGGTACAGAGTGTGAGCGCAACCTAGCCTGTCCTTTTGAAGTGGCAGTCTGACTTCTGCTTTGGTGGCCTGCCTAGCTGATTTGGCTCGCACACCTGCCACACTCTTGGACCTTCTCCCTATGGCCGCACAGCTGAGGCAGCCTTTGCAGCCATGTCTGCGTACACTCAGTTTCCTGTGTCTTCATGCCAGTGTCCCCTGGCACCACACAGCATGTCACACTATGTGTTTTGGGGCGGGGGGCACTTCCATCTTGCTCCCCTTGCCGGGTTGCTGTGCATCCACAGTTGCTCGACTTCTCCGCAACCACACCATCTTTCCAATGTCCTTGCACTCCGCGGACCACTGAAACACTTCGCCTACGTACGTATGGTCTACGTACATTCTTTGCTGTTGTTCTGGCTTCTTTGCTGGTTTAATCTGTCCTCTGACCCAGCAAATATCAACATCTTACTGCACTGTGTATGTGGTATGCAACTGTCAAGGTGTACATGCAAATGTGTGTGCACACCTGTAGATGCCCCACCTGGATGCTGGATGCCTTCCTCAAGCACACACTGTTGAGGCAGGGCTTCACAAATGAAGCCACGTTTGCCCATCAGCTAGTCTAGCAGGCCAGCTTGTTCCCTGCCACTCTAGCACCCATCTCTGTTGCCTCAGTGCTGAACCTGCAGGTGGCTGCCATATTTGCCTGGGTTTCATGGGTTCTAATCCTTTTGCTTGCAATGGCAAGTGTTTGATCTTCGGAACCATCCCCCAGACCCCTTTATTTTACTTTACTACTCCAGGAAGGGTTTGTGTAGTCCGGTGACTTGAGGTTTTGAGTGGGAGACCCTACCAATTCAGTTATCATGGCAGCCCTGCCTTTTCCTTAAAAATACATTTCCTGCTCAGAGGGGCTTTCATCCAGGAACCAGACTGTAGGTCAATATTTCTAGAACACTGTGCTATTACTCCCTGTTCAGAGCTCTGCCAGTCCATTCCTGGCTCTTTGTGTATCTCTGTGCTTCAGTGTGCAGGCCTTTGTCCTCTCTGGATGGTGCCCAGTTTGGCTTGTTCCCTCCCTTGCCCTCTGAGTCAGGTCCATCCCGGGGATGCTTCTGCTCACAGTACCCAGGGATGGAGCGAAGCTGGAAAGGCTCTCTATGGGGCCCAGTTGGAGCCTGTGGTGTTAGTGTCCCACCCCACCTCTTCCCTCACCTGGAAGCCTATTTGGTACATGACACTGAAGTCAGTGATCTGAGTCACCTGGCAACAGGGCAATAGATGTTGCCTAGGCCACAGTGGTCAGGCAACACGGAACTCACCAGACTTTATGGAGAGCTGTGGGATTCATGGCCAGAGTGCCTCTACCTAGGCATTTCTGGGAACAAACGATCAGGGTCCAGTTCTGCACCATGGCTGTGTTGATACAGGGTTGCCTCTCCTCTGGTCAGCTGGTGTTCCCTCTGTCCACTGAGATGCATCCCATTAGGTCTTACCCCTCCCCGCCTCCCCACCTCTCCTTTTGCAGCTTAGGAATTGAGCAGAACAGAGCACCATGCCTCCCATGTCCCCACATGGCTGTCACCTTTATTAGCCACACTTCATCTAGCCACAGACAGATTCTGGGACAGGGTTGTGGAAAACTCCAGAACCAAGGTTTTTATTATGGTCAGAAGGTACTTGCTCAACCTGCTGGGAAGAGGCACATTTCAGCTCTGAGGGAGACCCGTGCCCCCCCTCCTCTCCCACCCCCTCTCTGGAGTGGGCACTGTAAGGCATTTCACACTTGGTGTTTTCTTGCTTTCTTTTCTTTTTTTTCCTTTTTTTCTTTTTAAATAAAACACCAGCCCTGGAGTAGAAAGAAAAGTCCTGCAATGAACTTTCCAGACCAAACTGAAGTGGGGTAGAGTCAAAGGGTCTGAGGAACAGGGTTCATTTCCAAGGTTGGCAGAAGCCACTGGGAGGGAGGGGTCCAAGGAGAGGGCGGGGTCCAGCTGATAGGAGGTCAAACTCAGACAGGTACACCCTGTCTTCATCATTTTTCACGTTCACAGATCATAGAAATTTAAGCAAAATAGCTATTTTATATATATTTATATATCATATATATAAATTAGGCAAATAAAGATGTCAGGAGTGCTGAGATGAAGACCCTGATGCTGCCTAGGGACAAGGCGGGAGGCCAGGTGTCTGTAGAGCCTAGGTCACCAGCCCAGGCTAAGTGAAGGGTTTGTTCCTTATTGCTGATTTGGGGGCCTGGATCTTGGCAGGAAGCACCTTTGGGCCCTGCCTTTCAGCCCTTCTTGGCCTTCTGGGGACTGGGGCACTGTCCCAGCAGGGCCAAGGCCTGGCAGGGGCTGCTGCTGTCAGCTCACAGCGGGGGCTGCCTCCTTGCTCCCACTGTGGGCTGTCTGTCCCCACAGGGACCCCACACACCCGTGCAGGTCGGGCAGGCTTAGCCTGCCTACCAGGAGCATGAACAGTGCAGAGACACAGCCGGGCTGGGTTACAGATGCTCCCCACACAAAGGGGCGGGGCTTCCGTGTGTCTTTAAAGAGTGCTTCTCGCCAGGACAGTTTTGGGGCAAGAACACACGCTAGGAAAGCAAGTCTTCTAAGTCATGTGCTAAAAATAGTTACTAAACCTCATTGTTAGAAAGAAATGGAGTTTTGTTTTTTTTCTTAAAAAAGTCAAAAGAGGCTCCCTAGGAGGGGGTAGTTCCTCCCCCCAGTCAGCTAGCCTGAGTTGTAACTGGGAACTAGGGTGCCCATGGGGCCCAAGTCAGTGATAACAGGCTGGCGACCTGGGGGCTGGAGAAAACCTAGGTCGGCCTTTACCCCTTCCAGGGCGGGAGCCCCCTTTCGGGGGGGGAATGTGTGTGTGTGTGTGTGTGTGTGTGTGTGTGTATGTGGTCCAGTACTAAATTGGGTGCATTAAAGAAAAGGCTGAGGCTGTGCAGGCGCCTGTATTTGTCGCAGGAGTGGCAGGAGTGGCTCAGAAGATGTTGGGGCACATGTGCCAGTCCTTCTTCTCCTTGGCCTCCCAGTAGCCGCCCTTGTACATGCAGGCCATCTCCCCAGTCAGCGGGTCCAGCCTCTTCTCGAACCACAGCGGCGCATAGCCGTCTGACTCCTTTTCTGCTCGGCAGGCAGAGAGGGTAGGGTGAGCTGCCTGCTGCCCTGGTCACCTTCTCACTCCCCCACTACCCCTCCTCACCCCCACCCAGGGGGTCACCCCTCCCCGTCCCACCGCCATGCGCTGCCCTGGGCTCACCATCCTCGCCGCCGCAGCCCGCCGCACACGTCTCCATGCGCCGTCGGCGGTTTAGGCGCTGCTTCTCCTCCAGCCGCTGCTTCTCGGTGTTGGCCTCGTCCCAGCGCCCCTTCTCCATCAATCGCTGGTCAGGCCGCAGGCGGCTGTCGGTGGGCGCTACGCCGTCCTCTTGCTCGTTGAGGGTCAGGGCCAGCTCCGAAAAATAGTACATGTTCTCCGCGTTCTCCCTGCGGAGGCCATGCGGCAGCGTGAGCGACCCGGGAGGAACCTTTCCTGGTGAGCTCCTGCTCTCCCCTGGCTTCCCCAGGAACCCAGCCTGCAAAGGCCGCCAGCTGGGTCGGACGCGCCCTCTATAGCCCTCACCTGGCAAGCTCTCTCCCACCTGCAACTGCTTCTCTACGCGGGACTTCCCAGGGATTTGCCTTTTTTTTTTTTAATCGATGCCTCATCATCGCAAGGTTTTCCCTTACTATTTTGTTTTACTGAGCGTTAGGCACAGCCAGGTCGGTTGCAGGGCCTTGGCGACTTTGAACAGCCAGGTCAGGGCTGCCTGTGTGTTCATTGGTTGGAGATAAAACTTTGTTCCTCTTCTGAGTTTTCTGCTTTATTATGCACCATGTTCCTCCCTACGTGGCTGGGGCTGCTTCCACCGCTTGCTTTCTGCCTCGGAAGGGATGCTTATCGCATTGTTTTTATGCCCCGTTTTTCTGGTGATTCTCATTTCAAAGCTGCGTGTCACTCACTCCAAGCATGACATTGGCTGAGTCCCAGCACTTGTAATTACACTTGTAATTATCCAAGGTGTATTTGCTGCTTTCATCGTGTTTTCTCTGCCCTACGGATTAGTTGGAAGCCTATTTCTTGAATGTATAACCATGTTTTGTTTTCCTCTCCGTAATTGCTCTGGAGTCAAACGATACCCCTGGTGCACTTTTCTAGTACTTGAACTGTGTCTGGTGGTCCAGCCGCTGGGTATGGCCCCAAGTGGGTGTGCTGCAGGTGGGCGACATGGTGCTCTATGGTTAGCTGGTGATTTCCGTTGTTCAGACTTAATGCTCTTGCTTTTGTTTTCCTTTCCATATTTCAGAGCAGCAAATCAAAATTGCCCACATTGGTTGTAACGTGGTCCCTCTCCTTTTATCTTTCTATCACCCTGTGCTACCTGTACTTCGCAACTGTGCTGCTGGGTGCAAGGTCTATTCAAACTGAAAACTCACACACCTGGAGCCCCGCTGTTGCTCTCAGTGCTCCTGATCTGTTTTTGCTGTAGTTTGCTCTGTTCCACCCTGGGACAGCTCTTCCAGCTCTGGGAAGTTTGCTTGGTTAGTGTGGACATAGCTTCCCATCCTTTATTTTCTATCCTTATTTTCTTCAAAATTAAAGAAAAGATTATTTTATGTGTATGGATGTTTTGCTTGCATGCGCCATGTGCATGCCTGTGCCACAATCCCCTGAAACTGGAGTTACAGGCAGTTGTGAGCTGCCACGTGGGTGCTGGGAATTGAACTGGGCCCTCTAGAGGAGCAGCCAGAGCCCTTAACCACTGAGTTATCTCGCCAGCCCTACTCTTTATTTTCTTATTCAAGCATATCTTTCATAGATTAGCTGGGAATTTTAAAAACTCTCTCGATCCTATACCTAGGCTAGGGCACTTAATGCAATTTCAAGCTACACACTTTTCCAAACTGTTGGGGAGTGTGGGGTATTTTATAGACATAATGAGATAGAGTGGGGATGGGACTTCCGTCTAAACAGGAAATGTATGTTTCAGCTACACAATAAGCACAGCCTAAGGGTGACAACACAGCATTGTGACTGTACCTGCCCTGTGACTGTGCTGCCTCAAGGACGCCTTCTGTGGTATTTCCCACTCACAGTGTCCTTCCTGTTGGAGGAGTCACGGAGGGAGACACTGATGCCTCAAGCTTGACTCTGGGACCTGGGTTCCCTTGTTATTCTGTCCTCTGGACTGCAAACAAGCGTGCTTTTCTCTATCTACAAGAGCCTGGGGGGGTTATAGTGCTGGTTCTTTAAGACACAAGGTCCAGTTGTTCCAGAGTGGTTCTGCCAAAGCACATTTCCACTCGGCAGAAATGCCGAAGGTTTATATCTTCAGCCCTTCATTTTGCTAATCAAATGAACATAAAATGGCTTCTCACAGTGGTGTGCGTTTGCATTTCCCCAGTTACCACTGGGCTTTTTATAAAGCTATTTTGGTGTGGTTCTGGGCACATGCCAGGCGACAGATTTCCCTCGGAGCTGTGTTCGCTGACCTGTGTGGCGGTTTTTCTCACAACTAGTCATGCTGACCTGTGTGAAGTTCTGATTGCGACTCTGGTACATTTCCCTGTTGGATTATTTTTGTTGTATTTGTTGAACACAAGTTTTTTGTGTTAATTTTAAATTATTATTTCTGTTGTTTTTTTTTTAAAAAAAAACCGTATGTGTCTGCATGTGCATTCCTACATATGTAAGTGTGGGTGTCCAGGAGAGCCAGAAGAAGACATCAGATCCCCGGTGCTGGAGTTGCAGGTGCTTGTGAGCCACTGGGCATAGATAGGTGTTGGAACTGAAACTAGACTGCAATAGCAGCAGGTCACGTCTACCTTCTGAGACACCTCTCCTGCCCCAGCTTGGCTTTTTGAGACAGGGTCTCATTCTGTAGCTCAGGTTGGCTTGGAACCCCACTTTGCAAATGCAGACCCTCCCCCCTCTCAGCTTCCAGAATTTTGGGATTATAGTTGTGAGCTACTGCTCCCCCTCTTAAATTATTTTTGTGCAATATACCCACTTATTTATTTTTGGTGCTTTGGGCCTCATACACACTACTCATACCTTACCCTGACTTGAGCTGTAACCATGGCTCTCCTTCCTCTTTCTGTTTTTTTTTTCTTTTTGAGACAGGGTCTTGCTATGTAGCCCAGGCTCCCCCTGAATTCAACCTGAACTCAAGACGTTCGTGCCTCAGCTTCCTCCGTGCTGGGATCGTGAATACCCTAGCACCCAGTCCTTTCTTTTTCTTTCTAAATATTTATTTATTTGGTTGGTTGGGGTTTGGTTTTGCTGTCTATTTGTTAGTTTTTTGAGACAGATACTATCTGGTGGTGGCTGGTCCTTTTCCTTGTGGGATGAATTCTGTCTGTCCCAGACTCTTTCAGTGCACACTCCCATCTTTCCACAGGATCTGCGGTGCCTCTGCCATGTTTCAGAGATGCACAAAACTATGAGGACATTTCTAGGCACAGCATTCCATTTTATTCCCTCAAAGTCCTGAGACTCAGTAGGGCAGGTCTTCTTTTCTCTCGCCTTCAAAATATCCTGGGGTCCTGATTGTTTAAAATAAATTGAGGGGCTGGAGCCATAGTTCAATGGGTAAGAGACCTGGTTGCTTTTCCAGAGGACCTGAGTTCAATCTTCAGCACCCACATGGCGGCTCACAACCTCTTGTAACTGCCCAGTCCTACGTGACCTGACGCCCTCTTCTGGCCTCTTCAGGCATTGCATGCAGGTGGTGCACAGATATGTATGCAGGTTACGTGCATATATAAAATAAAAGAAAAAAACTTAAAATCAATTGAAACACTGGCTTTTTTTTCTGATGCAGGGTTTATAGCCCAGGATGGCCTGGAACTAGTGATCATCCTACCTTAGCCCAATGTTGACTGCAGCAGGTTCTAGATGGAAATATTCTTCATCTCTTACCCTGACCATTCTATAGGGTCTTTTGACCCAAGGTCTGTCTTCATCTCTTTTAATCTGGGAACTTGTGCCCTGTGCTGAGACTGAACGAGGGCCTGTATAGGCTGTGTCTGCATCTTCAGGAAAGTGGTTTAGGTTATTTTCCTATTCAGCCTCCTTCCTATTTTAATTTGCTCCTTTACTTTTCCTCCTGTGAGTCCAGGAAAACGTTAATTTGGTGGTTACTGAGGGATGGAGGGATCCCCCCTCTCTCAGTCAGTGGTAATGCAAATCTGTCAGCATCTGCAAGATGCCACCTGTCTGTCTTTAGGCTCCCATTATTGCTGAGGAGAGCTGCTGGGGTACAGGATTTCAACAAGTAATATCTTCCTAAGAATCTGGCTGCTTGGGGCCAGGCATAGTGGTACATGACTGAAATCCCAACACTCGGGAGGTCGAGGCAGGAGGATTACAGATTTGAGGCTTGGGCTACATAGTAAGTCCCAGGCCAACCTGGACTAAATAGTGACTGAAGAAAAAAACCCACTGACTACTTAAATAGATGGGGAGAGCCTTCTACTATTTTCTCTCCAGCAGCACCTGTCTCCCTGGGACTCTGGGCTAGAAGCATGTGAGACCCGGCTCCTACCTTGCTGTGGATCTTATGCAGCTGAGGACTGTCCAGGGAGTCTGGGGTGAATTCTGTACACACTTCCATGAGGGACCCTGGGGCTCCCTTGGGGTGACCAAGAAGTAGGCCTTCCCACTTCAGTTTTCTCTTTTGGCTTCTTGAGACAGTTCCTCACTGTACAGCTCAGGCTATCTCACTATACAGCTCAGGCTATCTCACTATACAGCTCAGGCTATCTCATTATACAGCTCAGGCTATCTCATTATACAGCTCAGGCCATCTCACTATACAGCTCAGGCCATCTCACTGTACAGCTCAGGCTATCTCACTATACAGCTCAGGCTATCTCACTGTACAGCTCAGGCTATCTCACTATACAGCTCAGGCTATCTCATTATACAGCTCAGGATATCTCATTATATAGCTCAGGCTGGCCCCAAACCTGCTGGGCAGTCACTTTCCCACTGGGATGATGGAATCCTGGCCCTGCTCTCTGCTAGGCTGGATTCCCCAGACCTCTATGTGCTCTGCTGGGTGAGGCAGGGGTGGCCCTATGCCTGTCTCCTTGTCCTCTTTCCTCTGCCTCTCTCAGTCCCTATTTCCCACAGCTGGCACCCAGGCCGGACTCACGGCAGCGGGTATTTCCTCCACAGCAGCTTGGCGGGCAGCGTCTGGTACACGGTCTTCTGCTTCCCGTCAGAGCTGGGGCTGCTATGCACAATCTTTGAGCACTCCATCTGCTCGTCCCACGAGCCTGACAGCACGTAGTGTGCCTTGCCCTGGCTGTCACTCACCACTCCAGTCACCTGTGAACATTGGCAGGACACATGAGCGCACGCTCTGCTCTGCGCCCACTGGGGTCCGGGTGTGGTCCTAGTTACCTTGCGGGCTGCCTCTTTGGAGAAGTAGCTGTAGGGCACGAACTTTAGCTGGCACCGGTCCTTGGTCTTGTGGTTCACGATCTCAATGTCCCCTGACTAGAGAGAACAGGTGGTGCTCAGTGGCCAGTCTGTAAGCCATAGACCCCACCTCCCCAAAGACCCCTGACCTGGTCAATCCAGAGCTTGCCCACGATGATGTTGTGCACAGTCGAGGTACTCTTCCTCCACACGTAGTGATTGCCACTGGCTTGGAATTCTAGGTGGATGGCACCTGGAGGCCAGAGGGGTCAGAGGTCATGGGTCCTCCATTGGGCTCTGGCCAGACCACCCACAGGCCCGGGGTCAAGAACCAGAGGAATGTCTCTGAAGCTTAGGAGGGGGAGGGGTATAGGCTAGGTGATCGGTGGGCGGTGGACTTGGGCAGTGCTGCCTCCTCCAGGGACTATAGCCGGGCTTTAGATGTGCAAAGCGCTTCCCCTGAAGCTGACCATCTTCCCACCCTGGGAGCCCCACACCCTAGCTCACCAAGTGGCATGATGGAGATATATTTTCCCCGGAACTTGCTGGCGATGGTGATTTCCTGCCAGAGGCTCCAGCCATGCTTAGAGAACACGTGGTGGGCAGCAGACGGGGGATGGTGGCTTACCTGGGATCAGACCAGCTGGATGTGAGCACAGCCAGGCAGGCCAGCCAGGGAAGGACAGCCTGCCCTCTGTCCAGGATGCATGGCTCCATCCCATGTATCCCCGCAGTGGAAAGCACAGTGTCCCGAGTGGAAGAGCAGCCTGTCCAGGTTGCCCAGTCCACGGGGTGAGTGAGAAGCCTCTGCCCAGCTCTCGGGAAACAGTGGGGCAGGGGAAGCAGAGGTGTGTCCAGGAAGTGGAAGGTGCTGCTTTACTGAGGTTTCTGCACCCACCTCATGTACCCCTTACTACATGTGACAATCTGAAGGAGAGTGACCCCCACAGGCTCATGTGTTTGAATGCCTGCAACTGTTTGGGAATGACTGGGAGGTGAGGCCTTGTTCAAGGAGGTAAGTCACTGGGGATGGACTCTGCGGTTTAAAAATGACTGGGAGGTGAGGCCTTGTTCAAGGAGGTAAGTCACTGGGGATGGACTCTGCGGTTTAAAAAGCCACTCCTAGTTAGCACTCTCTGCCCCATGCTGTGGACCAAGATGTGAGCTCTCAGCTGCTTCTCCAGTCACCAGCCTCGCTGCTCTTGTTCCACCCCTGTAAGTTCCAACCCTCTATTGCATAAACTCTAATCTGTAATTGTATGCCAAATCAAACTTTTCCTCTGTGGTGCTTTATCACAGCAATATAAAAGTGACTAAGAGGTCATGCATCTGGCAAGCACATGTAGTCCAGGCTGGCCCCAAACAGCTACACAGGCTGGGGACAGACTATGCATGTAATCTAGGCTGGCCCTAAATAGCTACACAGGCTGGGGACAGACTGTGCATGTAGTCTAGGCTGGCCCCAAACAGATAAAAAGGTGGGGACAGACTGGTAGAACAGTATTAAGTGAGAGAAAGAATCTGGTCTGACTCCAGAGTGGGAGTCATATCAGTGTCCTGCCATGGGCCTGTGTGTCCCCTACACCAAGGCCCCCTTTTATGCCACAGCACACCCCTGACTGCTACTTGTCCCCCAGGGTACTTGTCTGTCCTACACAGAGTGGCAGTGCCATTGGCTCTTCATGGTGCCCCACGCCCATTCCTCAACAGTCAGGCTCTGTCTGGCCTAGTGTCCTTACTCTGCAGGGTGTCTCGTGGTCTCAGGGCCTAGCCTTGTTCCTGAATTCCCCTCAGGGACTCAGTGAACCCAATGCTCCCCCATGATTATTGTCTCCGTTTCCATGAATGTTACCTGTATGCCTCCTGTGCATTGGAAGTAGACAGATATAGCCTGTCTGCTGCCCTGAATGATGGGGGTGCTGTCCCTAAGCAGTTGTTACCCATAATGAGGTGTTTACACGTTCAACTAGAGCAAGCCTAATGAGCGAGTGCAGGGATGGAGCCCAGCTGCAGGTCTGGGGACATGTCCACTTCAGTCTCAGGACCCCGCTTTGTCCCTGCTGTTCATATTGGATACTGTGGACTCTCCCTTGCCCCTCCTCCTCACATTCCTCATTGCTTCCTCAGCAAATGTTGTCTTTCCTTTCAACATGCCCCCAGCATTCTCCCTTTCCCGTCCTCAGTCCCCATTCTTTCTCCCGTCTCCTGGGCAAGAGGAAGCCAGAGTCGGCACGGGTCATAGGGATGCCTGGCTGGCTCTCCCTGTCCACCCTTCTCCTTTCCAGACTGCTTTCCTGACCACTCTGCCAAAACAGCTAGCAGTACCACCCGTGACAACAAGAGCTCTGTGTCTTCTGTCCCAGCTGTGTCCTGTGTGTTTGACCATGCCCGACACCTCTAGGGTACTCACTGCTGTCTGGATGAAGAAATGTGGGGGGGGTTCAGGCCAAGGACTCTGAGAGCCCCAAACCCCACATCTAAATTGTCAGCACATTTTCTGGTTCCTGTTTAAAACTCAGTCACTGAACGGCCTGGTGCGGCATTAGACTGTCATGTGGTCACGTGTAGAGCTGATTATCTTCATGGTTAAATGGTAGAGGGACACTGACCAGGGCCGTGTCCCCCCGAGTGTGCACGTCCCAGGCTACAGCCTGCCACTTTTCACCTCAGTGCTGACCTACGCTCTAGCCTGGACTCCCCAGTGGCCCCTGTAGATGACTCTCTGTTTGGGCCCCCTGTTCCCTGGCTGGGGTTTAGTCCTTCTCTCCCTGCACCAGACCTGGTTCTCTCACACCACACTCTCCCACCACACCCCTCTGTGTCTGGGAGACTATGGACCTGGCCTTGCCACAAGGGATACAGCTGCCCAGTTCGACATGAGCTCTGTCTGGTCACGGGCTGCATCCCCTTTGTCTTGCTCTGACCATGAGCCTGGCTACCTGGCCAGAGGGCACAGGCAGCGCTACCTGAGTCCAGCCCTTACCTGCTCACAGAGGGAACGCAGGCCCATGTCCTCCAGACGGTCCAACTCGAAGGTCTCCCCCAGCATAGGGTTGAAGGGCTTGGCGATGCGGTGCACGGTGGTGGAGTAGGAGGAGACAGAAAAGGCAGCTACCAGACACATCTGCTCCACCGAGCTGGCGCAGTTCACAGCCTTGTCCAGCAGGTGGTGGTACTCTAGGTCCTCTGTAAGTCGCTGGAGCATGGACAAGGGCTCATTGAAGTTCACCTGTGGGTGTTGCAGGGCGGTGGCCATCAGAGCGCCTCTGCCCTTCTCAGACACTGAGGGACATCCCTGCTCTGGTGGCACTTCACAGTGAGGTTCCATGTCCAGCACGTCCTGCCTTTGTTTTCCCTTCAGTATCTGTCACTTGCTGACACGCCACTTGGCGCCACCCTCTTCTACCCCACAAAAGCCATGGCATCGGGCTATCATGTGATCAGAGCTGGGCCATCGGGCTCAAAGCCAAGAACGGTGGGTCCAGGGGTCCACAGATAGAGGACATACATCCTCCTTGTTGGGAACCATGGGCTAGGTGTTCTGTCAAAGGCTCTTGTGTGCTAGGCAGGGTGAGTGGAAACTGACACCATTAGCCTCAGACAAGTCAGGGTTATGCTCCCCTGGAAAGTAACCCTTCCCTGATAACATGAGCCTACTCTACCCTCCAGTTACGTAGTGTGAGTGTGCGTGAGCCCGCACCTGTGTGCGTGTGTGCAGCTGTGTGTGTGTGTGCGGGTATGCGTGGGTGTGCATATGTGTGTGTGCAGGTGTGTGTGTATGTGCACGCGTGCGTGCATGCTGTGATTCAGTTGGGCAGTGTAGACACAGAGACAAGAGATATAAAGGACACGTGTGTCACAGAGTAAAACTGGCTAACGGGAAGTCCCAAGTACTTCCTTGGTGAAGATGGTACTACAGCCTGGTGACACAGGACTCCACAGGCCCTTGGGTGGCTGTGTGACACTGCTGAATCTCCATTAGCCAGGCATACACCAGGGACAACCTCTGCCAGGAAGGACTACCTTTTAGCCCCCAAAGCCTATTTATCTCTGCCACCCCCATCTACCATGTGAGGACAGCGGGGTCGCCCAGAGCTCTGCCTTGGCTCCTTCCTTCGTAGCTTGAAGGTCCCTGTTCTCTGTGGGATCATCTAAGGAACACCAAAAACCAGTCACACAGCTCTCAGGCATTATAAGGAAAACAGCATCCCTCGTGTCTCAGGTGCACCGCACCCCAGGAGCCCAGGATTCCTGCCCAGCTGTGCCTACCGGCATGGGGATCCGGGAGAGCTCTCGACCAATGCAGTTCTTCATGATGCTCCAGAGGTTAAGGCTGTAGTTGGGCTTGTCAGGGATGCGGGCTCGCCTTTTGACTTTGCATGAATCCTTGGGTACGAATGAGGTTCCATCTAATACCTGCCAGAGAAGCAGGCACGCTGTCAGCAGCCCAATCCCCACTGGCGCTTGCTCCTGACCCTCCAAGAGCTGGTGGAAAGCCAGGCGCTGCTACACTGCTTGGTGATAAGGGCAGAGGCTACCTCTGCCTGCCACGTGGGAGGCAGGTCTGGAACCTAAAGGTGGCCCTGAGCTTGTAGTGCTGACACCTCCCGACCCTCTAACTGAGCGCTTCTTGGCTCTTGAGTGTCCCACCTCACGTACATTATCTGCCAAGGTCCAGTCCACAGAAGTTCGCCCAGTTCCACCCTCGGCTTTTCTGCAGGAAATGAAGGGGAAGCAAGTTACAAATTCTGCATCCATCTCTAACCCCACCTACCTTCTGTCTAGACAACGCTGAGGTATGAGGGCAGCCCAGAGGTATCTTATCCAATGGGCCATCCAATGAGACACTAAAATGAGGACTCAGGGACCCAGGCAGTGATCTGGAGAGGCCCTATCCACCATGATTGTTTACAGCATTGAAGTCCCATCCATCAGGAATGGCTGCCCAGCAAAATCCTTGTCTAGAGTCCTTGTACCCAGGACCAAGAAGAGGGCATAGATTGCCACAGCACCAGGGACACCAAGAGAGCCCAGGCTCTAGGAGCCTATTGACAGGCAGTGTGGGGCAGCCAGGCAGCCAGACCAAGGGATTGTAGGGAGCCCAGAGCCCTCAGGGCAAGGATAGCAGGACAACCCTGGTTAGAGTCGTAAAGATGGCACTGCTGGTAGCAGGTGGACAGGAGTTCATCTGGCCAGGCTATGCCAGCCTTGGGTTAAAATGCTACTGAGATAGAACTTTTACCTTTTTGTTAAAAGCGGCTCTGGCTGGCCCTGACTAGTCTGGAGCCCCCGATGCAGACCAGGTTGGCCTTGAATTCCCAGGGATCCACCTGCTTCTGCCTCCAGAGTCCTGGGATTAAAGGTGTGCACCACCACACTTAGTTTCCCCCTCCCCTCTAAACTTATTGTTCCTGGGAAATAGTTTCTTAGCTAAAACACACTGCTGGTTGACAGCCCTTTTCCCAGAAGACACTGGGGCAGGGAAATGATGGAGTATGCTGGTCCATGGAGGCTTCAGCTACAGGTCACCAGCCTGGGCCCCTGGCCATAGCTCCTGTCCAGCCTGCCCACTTCCCCTTTGTCAGTGCACGTCACACCGTGGTCCTTTCCTGTGGACCTGAGAGTCTGGCTCTCACTGGCCACTACTGTATGTTCACCTGGGAATCTAGAAACAGCCCAGATGATCACTGAACCGGGCTTGGCAATAGAGAGCAAGACTGGGCATGTCCTCAGATGATGACAATGACACTGGAGGGGTGACTGCCGCCTGTGCTGTTCTGAGCAGCTGGGCTTTGCTGGCTCTTTCCCTCTCCACTTCCTCCCTCCGGGCTGGAAGTGATCTGGTCAGTACCCTGGCTGACCTCCAGGTACAAAGCATTCAGGCATTTCTTTTTTTTTAATGTAACAAAGAATAGGACATAAGCAATACACTCTTGCCTGCAATGGAAAGAGTACCCCAAGGGTAGAGCTGGTCAAAAAGCCAGGTGTAGCCTAAGAACCAGCCAGAGACACTGCCCCAGTGCGGAGGAAAATCCCCCAGCTACAGTAGCCATCTCTGCTCACTGCGTGTCCTACCTGTCTTCTTTGGCCTCAGTGATCACGGTGATAAAAGACGCAGAATCCTCCATGGCGTCAAAGTACTCAGTATCTTCATCTTCTTCACTGTTCTCGCCTTTGGAAGTCAAGAAGCTTCCTAGACACACAGAGCCGCTCCGTTTGCAGATGCATCCTGACATGGTCCCCTCTATCCTGCCGGCTACACCTGCCCCAATTCAGACACCTGGCCCTGGTCACCCTGCTCTTTGACCAGTCTCCTTGCTTTGCTGGGACAGGGCATTCCAACCTATCATTGCTCAGACACCTCCTTCCAGAAGCACCCAGATTTGTCCAGGTTTGCTCAGCCTGCCTGTGGCCCAGCTTTCCTGCTCAGGGCACCTGTGATGCCCCTAGCCTGATGTTAGGTAGACAGCCGCCTGACTCCTGGGCAACCCTGTCTCAGAGAGAACAGCTGGGCTCACTGAACATTTAGGTCTTTGAATGTAGAGGTGGTGCAGGGGACTCTTGCCAGTTGGTGGCAGGTGTGGGGCATACAGCACCACAGCTGACAGTCTGTACTCCTCAGGACAAGCCCACATGACATGAGGTCACTTTAAGGGACAGGTTTATGGGGCCCGAGGGCTGTGCTGGAGCGTGCCCACCCACCTGCCCACCCACTTGCCTGCCCGCCAGCCTCGCTTTCACACGCACCCTCGCTGAGGCTCTTGCTGGGGTTGGCCGGCCCGCCGGGGGTGTTGCAGAAGGCCCTCTCAAGGCTGTTGTGCTGCTTGGCCAGCTGTTCAATGGTTTCCTCCAGGTGGACGCGCTGCTCCTGCTCATAACTCAGAGCCCGCTGCCATTTCCGGCTGTGAGTCTCCGCTAGTTCCAGGAAGTCCTTGCAGGCCTGAGAAGGGCCAACTGCCATGTAAGCCTCAGGCTGTGACCTGACCTTGTCAGCTTGCTTCAGTCAGATTCCGTTTGGAGCATGCCTGACCTACAGTTATTGCTCACCATGGCTAGGACCTCAGCTGCCTGCTGGAACATCCTTACAGGGTGCTAGGCCCCCAGTGGGATCTGAGATAGCCTTAGTCTCTTCAGCTCTTCCTTGGCTTTGGTCAAAAGGGACAGTAAGCCACATACTTCCTGGCTCAGAGGCTAACAAGCCTTGTTTGAGCAGAACCAGGATTGACTGGGCATGGTGGCACAGGCCCGAACCCCCACCCACATGGGAGGCTGAAGCAGGATTGTAAACTCAAGGCCAGCCCAGGCCAGCTGGATGACTTAGCCTTAGTAGAAATAGGGCTGGGGCTATAACTTTAGTGACAGAGGCCCTAGGTTCACCCTCCAGAGAAAAGGGGGAGGGGACTAAGATTGGAACTTGCCATCAAGCCACCAAGTCACTTTACTGTCCCTATCACATACTTCTGCCTCCCCCTTCCCCCCTTTGTTTTTTTAACCATGGAGCTGTGTTTTGAAACAGTCTCACTATGTAGCTGAGACTGGCTGGGCACTGACTACATGGCCCGGGACAATCAAGAACTCACAACCACCTTGTTTCTGCCTCCTGTGTGTACTGGGTGTCACTATGCTGGGCCATTAACACTTTGTTCTGGCCTCATTGCTGGGGCTGTGATAAAAATGCTCCCCCAAACAACAACTGAGGGGAAACGGAGGTTATTTGACTTACAACTCCAGGTTATGATTTATCCTAGCAGAGAAATCACAGTGGCAGGTCTTCAAGAAGCTGGTCATATATCCAATCAAGGGCAGAAAGAAACAGATGCGCGCATGGCTACTTGCTTGCTTGGCTCAGCCCTGTTTCTCTACTCTTACACAGTTCAGGAAGTCTTGCTCAGAGAATCGTGCTGCCCACACTGGGCTGGGATTTCCCCTTATCAATTAACTCAAGGCAATGCCTAACAGACGTGCTCACAGGCCAACCTAGCAGAGATACTGAGACTTCTCAGCTGATTCTAGCTTGCGTTAAGTTGACAAACTAACCATCAATCTCTCAGGTTTGTGGCCCATTACATCCAGATTGTTTTTGCATCCATAGATGGTTCCACTACATTCTTATGCAGCAGGGTTGGCTCATCAGTTCTGTTCTCAGCTATCCTTGCATAGGCTGGCTGGTCTAATGCAGCGACCACCAGATTTGCCCTTTCATGGAACCTTTGACTAGCAGATGGGGCACAGCTTCTGGGCCCGCGCATGCTCGGATGTTTTCAGTTGCCACTTCCCCAGCACTGCTGCCCCACCCTTGTACTAAGCCACCAGACCACGGGGTGTCATGCCTGTTGCACACTGGGACATAAGAGCAGTGCAGTGCCATTTCAAAGGGCTGTGAGGACGGACAGCAGTGACACAGAGAGCTGAGGGTCCACTCTCTAGATATGACCTTGTAGGCTGTCAGCTGCATCTGCCCAGGAATCTAGTGCTCACGCCCTCAATCCCTGGGCTCCTCAGACCTCCCCTCCAGCTCAGCCCAGGAAACCACCTAGCTCCTGCTAAGGCCAGGTCCACTCAGCGGCTGGCCTCTGCAGCTGCATGGTCACTGAGTTTGTTTCTGTCTGTACGGACCCTCTTCCCATGGGGTTCCCGAATAGTAGTGAGTGTCGTAGATTCATGCCAGCACAGTAAATACTGAAACTTACGGAAACAGGCGATGATCAGAGGCATTCTGCGGGCTCCTCTGGGCAGCAAGGATGGACCAATGACTAGCTCCTCCAAGGTAGGCAAACCCCCTGCAGCTCCAGTGTAGTGCTTGAGGGTTGGTTGCCATGGCACCCCTTTAACAAGCATTGTTCTAGAAGCCTCCCTCTGCCACCTTCCTGCTAAGACCTATGGTCCTGACCCCATCTGAAGAGGAGGCACAACCTGAGGCACAGCATGAGCTACCCCAGGAAACCAGGAGTGTGGGATGGGAAATGACAGGAGACCAGAGGGATCGAGTATGGCAAAGCCACTCAGCTCACGTCCTCGCTAGGGGATGGGACAACAATGTTCACAGGGCCTATGCTCATGTGAGCCATGACAACTGATGGAGTGGCAGCTGGACCCAGTGGCTTGACCAGAAGGGACCTGTTTGCTTACTCTGTCCCATTAATAAGACACAGCAAAGTGGGGGCAGTGTCCTTCTGGGAAACCCAGGAGCATTCCAGACTCTCTTGGGAGCCCTGAGAGGTGAGTGAGAAGAGACAGACACCCTATTACAAAGTGATACGCCAGGGCTCTGAAGCCACACGGCAAGGAGGTAACAGGGCAGCTCTGGAAGATGTCTGCCTTGGCTATGCTCCCATGGGACCCATGTCCCCCTGTCACTCACTCTTCATAACCTTAAGCTTGGGCCCAGCTGGTGTCAGTCCCTGCCACCTGGTTGCTGGCTATGGAGGGAGGCCCTGACACTTGGGGGCTGGCATCATAGAAGGTGGCAGATGGGGGTGGGGAACCTCAACAGAGGGTGCAGGGTTTGGGGGGAAAGGCACTCTCGTCTCAAGGGTGGGCCCAATGGGGTGACCCCTAACCTTTTTCTATGATGCCCCTTGACTGAGGTCCTAGAAGGCACTGCCCAGGTCATAAACAGGTTGGGAATTGGAATCTGTCCCCTCTACACAGTTGAGCCACCTCCCACCAAGAGATGTGTACAAGGTTCTCTTGACTTGGGTTGAATATTGAGCCCTGTTGTAGATGAGAGCTAAAGGATGCCCCCCATCCTTTCCCAGGTTCTTCCTAGTGTGTGGGAATCCTGGCAGCTGCAGAAGGCCTCTGCCCCACCCTTGCTCCACAATGTCTGTCCCATCCCTTCCTACCACCCCCCTAGAGAGCTTGAGTCAAACCAGTGAGGATTAGCATAGCGGAGTATTTGGTCTCGTTCACATAACTCATGAGATTTAAAACAAGACCCGTGAAGGAGGCATAGGACACATCAGATGGTAGCTCAAGGGCATGGGAATAACTCCCGTAAGCTCACACCAGAGGCTGTGTGGTGTGGCCTTCCGCATCCTCGCCACCCATCTCCTAGGCGGCACTCCTCCCCAGCCCTCATGTGCCCCACCACAGTCAGCCTCTCTGCACAGCTGTGAACTCCCCACCTGTATATTCCCACAAGTTCCTGACCTGGCAGGCCTTCCCCAGCTTACAGATTGTACGGGGCATGCTCACAGGCACTGAGGTAGCCATTTCTCTAGCATGCACCAGCAAAGGGGAAAACATGGGCTTGTCTGCCGCCCCGTAGCAGATCTGGGGTCTGAGTCCCTGTGTATGTCACCTATGTGATTTCCAGGGTATAGAATCAGTGCCGCTACCCTATGCTGTGAAGCTGGATCTTTATTGCTGTCCCCAAGCCTCTTGATGGCATAGATCACATGGGATCCACTGGTCTTCCAAAGGCAGAATGAAGTCTGTGGTGATGCCCACTAACAAGGATGTTGGTAGTAGAGGGCAAGCCCCAGCCCTGACCTCAGGGAGGTGGTGGTGGGCTGTCTCAAAGCAGCAGCAGATTGCTTGGACATACCCTGGCTATGTGTGGCCTTCATCTACCTTAAAGTTACCACAGGGCCCATGGGTACAGAAGGACAGGGAGATGGAGTCAGACACCCCACAGATAGCTGGGCCCCATTTGAACCACATGTGGCTAGAATGAGAACATGCAAATCCCAGTGTGTCACAGTTGACTGTCCCACACAAAGTCAAGGAGCTCCCTTGGCTGGACCATGGTGGACTGAGGGCTGTTCTTACTGCTCTAGTGGGCTCCTTGCCACAGACGGGCTGCCCTGGTTGGTTGCAGGCATCAGATGCCCATCTGCCCCCCTCTCCCAGCCTCATCACACCTACCTGGTATCCATTCCCAACTCCCAGGGTCTTCTCTGCTACCACTGTCCTTCTGCAGGCTTCATCCTGACCACACCATAAAGAGACAGGAGCCAACCTGGCCCTGCTGCCCCAGAATGCGGAGCTGGGCAGTGCCCTAAGGGATATGCTCACTAAGCTGGATTAAGCCTGGGGCCCAGCACGGCGGGAGGGAAGGTGAAGGAGGGGTAGGAAAAGCTTGGCTGACCCTGTCAAGGCTGGACAGGGTCACAGTTTCTATGAGATTCCACCACAACTATATCTAGGCCCAGAAAGTTCCTTTCCACCTATCAGCAGATGGCTTGTCCAAAGTCCTCCCATTCACACCCATGGGCTCACAGCCTGGATCCATGGAGGCGAGGTGGACGGAGTCCATCTGGGAGCCAGAGTCAACATCTGGGCCTCACATGCACAGTGCTTTGCTTCGCATCCTGTCTCGTCTCTCTACCTCTGAGAACTCAGCATCCTTATGGGAAAAAGGACCCGTCCTGGGATGCCTACACAGTCTATGATTCTATTGGGTCAAGTAATTGTCCCTCGGGATGGGGGTAAGGTCTCATTCCCAGGCACTGCCCCTTTCTACAATTCCCCAAGGCTGTGAAAGGGTGACAGGGAACATGGGTACTCCTTAGGGGCAGAGATGCAGGTCACGGCTCTGGGCTCCCGACAGGGAATGCATGGGGCCTATTGAAATTCCCCAACACAGAGTGAGAACCTCAAAAAGGCAGGTCTACCACATGGGCCTGGCCCAGCTTGACTCAGGATGGAGAGTCTCGGCTCTGCCCACCCACTGGGGCCTCTCCCTTTCTTCTTAGCAGCTGCCCATGGGACACAGCTTCTGACCTGGAAACCCTCGCCTGCTGTACCCAGGAGAAGGGCAAGCTCTAATTGCTTTTGCTGTTCCTAATCCTAATCCTGCCAGTGACCTCATGGTTCCTCTCACAGGCAGGAGCAGCAGCCATAGGGTCAGCCTGCCTGGGTCCTCTGCCTGGCCTATATGTGGCCTGTGGCAGCCCAGGCTCACAGAAGATCTGTGCAGTGAGAACCCTGCTGGGCCTGGACGTCAGTGTCCACTCTAAAACTCAATCTGCATGGTTACCTTCATCACCCATGATATGAGGACGACTGGGAACTGGGATGAGTAGCCACTGGGCTCACATAGGAGGTGGGAGATGGTCAGTTGTCCAGAGGGAGGGTCCAGTCTGTGCTGCTGACTTTGTCTTCAGCCACTAGACCACAATAGAACCTGATAACCCTGGGTGGGTGACGGGGATGGGAAGAATGGCTGCTTCCATTTGTGCCAGGCCAGGAGCTGCTGGGACCTGTCATGCAGCAGGCATCTGTTCTCTGTGGGTACTTGGGTATCTCAGCTCCTGGGCAGCTGGCTCACCAAGATGCCAGGGTTGAGGCTGCCATGTGGATTCCTTTATAGCCCCAGATTCCTGGAGATTCTTGCTTTTCAATGGCCTGGGAGCTCAAAGGCAGTAAATGGAAAGGAAATGGCAGGGGCACCAGTCTCCCCGAGTGCCCCACTTGGCCAGAACAGGTAGACACACTGGGACCAAGAGGGTCTTGCCTGCCCACTGAGGAGTAGCTTGCAGGCCCTGTGTACACAAGAAGCCCAAGCTGAATGCAACCTCACAGGTGGGAGGGAGCAGTGCTGCCTGAACCAGAAGTTACTATTTTGAAAGTTGTCTGTTCATCTTAGATGTCTGGAATCAAGAGTGGGGACCGAGAACCTCTGTAATGGGAAGTACTAGGGTCAATTCAGAGCCTCTTGGCCTGGTGAAGCCACTATGCTGTGGCGCCTTCCTGGTCCCTTCTAGGTCAAGTTCTAGGGTAGTGAGGCCAAGCCACTCGTCTGGGCAGCATCCTGGTCTGGTTCTAGACCTCCCCAAACCTAGGTGGGCCCTCTTGGCTATGACTCATGTTCACTGTTAGGGAGGCAGCTCTGTGTTTCAACTGAAACTCCAAAATAGCCTTTCCATATTCAAAATAGTTCACCCCTTGCAGGCGGGAACGAGCACCATCTGGCTGCCGGTTTACCAGCTGATTTCAGACAATTCTGGAATCTATTTTTAATCCACCTCCCCAGACCCTGAGCCAGCAAGCTGTCAGGGACAGCATGCTCGTCAGCTAGCGACAGCCTCTCTACGGTCCCAGAAGGACCAGGGCAATGGGGCAACTCATGTCCATCCCCTGCTGGGCTGGCCCAAGGAACCCCATGTGCCTCCTGGCTGGACCAAATGAGGCCTTAGGGAAGAAGTCCCAGCCATTCCCAGTAGCAAGTGGCCCTTTCTGCCACTTTCCTTCTTTGTGTGATCTTCCCAAATAGAGACCCTCATGGCTTTTTAATTTCTATGAAATTGAAGTACTCAAGCATGTGGGGTGTACATATCTGTCTGCACCCATTTGCCTGTCCTAATGTCCCATCCTGGTATCTGTCTCCCCTCAGCACCTCCTATACCCCCAGAATATGTCACTACATTCTGACATCGCAGCCTTCTCCAACTGGCTCGTCCTTCCAGGTCAAGCCGAGCAGGTGCCCCTACCCTGTGGGCTCTCCCAACAACCTTGTGTCAAGATTTCCCAGGTTCCTGCCAGCCCTCCTGGTGCATCCTGTGAGACACTTGCTTCCTTGGTAAACTCCAGAGTTAGCCCTGCCTCCCTCTATCCCTCTGTGCACTTGGATGACTGTCAGTCTTTTACGGGGCTTCCCCTCAAGCCAGCTCTGCCCACTTTTTCTGCACAAGCCCTCTTCTAGAGACATATTCTGGGGGATCCCTCTGGAACCGGGGTACACGTTGGGTGTCAGAGAGCAACCGTCCTTGTTCTCTTGGCTTGGGCTTGTACCTTTGATGCCCATTTTGATAGCCTTTGTTCCCACTCAGGAGGCATCTCGGCTGGCTCAGTCTTCAACTCAGAGTGGCACTGGGCATTCTTATCCAGCCCCCTTTTCTCTGTTCCACGGGATACATAAAATGTCTAAAGATATCTGTCCTTGCCTCACTGACAGCCTATTCTCTAAGCAGAAAGAGTTGCTCAAATGTAAGACATTTTTTGCTCATTCTCAGAGGAAGACAGAGACAAAAATGACCGCTCTGGGCACCCAGATAATACGGACAATGACACTGTAGTGACACCAACTTCACCCGGCTATAGTGAGGGACAAAGTCTTGGGCAGAAGAGGGAGGTATTGCTGTCACCAAGCAAGCAGAGTGAACCCCTACTACACCACAGGTCTGTTCTTCCACCTCGGCATCTGGCTCCATAACAGCAGAGCGTCAGCAGAAACGAGGGAGCCTGACAGCGTTTTTCCCTCCGCTTTACAGGACCCAGTGCCCAAAGTGTGAGCTTGCAGCATGCGCAGACCCAGTCCTTTGCCTTAAACCAAGTGGCAGACTCATGTTACCCTCAGAGGCATGTCCTGAGAGGCTTGGGACATGGGGGCAATGAGGACATGTTCCTGTGCTGAATGTGGCGAAGAACCTCTACATGGTACACAGGTATTTACACAGGTATTCAAGGATTTTCCACAACCCTCATCTGGTCTACTAATGCTATGAGATTTTCCCTAAGTGGCAGGCTAATTCACAGCTACCCAAGCAACCATTCAGGCAGGATTTGCTGGGTTGGCGTTTATCAGCTGAAAAATTACCCGCTGGGGAATTCTGCCAGACACAGAGCAACCCATTCATTTGCTTTCACTCTTTCACAATTTTCCCTTGGTTTTTTTTTCTCTCTCTCTGGTTTGCTGAAGTCCTATGTGCTGGGCCCTGTGCCAGGCACAGGGGTTACAGGACAGTGGGGCTGCCAAGGTCCTGCCCTTTCATGGAGTATGGGCCAAGTGCTTATGAGACACTGTGGGTCCACGGATGCTGTTGGATGCTGAGGAGGGGATGCAGGAAAGCAAGCTTGCCTGAGGTTTTCCTGCCCTTCCATTTCCAGCCAATGGGAGGTATGGGCTGATTTCCTCCCATGAGGCTGTAGGCTGTGTCTGCTCTGGAATCACTAAGACTTGGGCTCACCTCAGCACTATGACTCTGTGCCTTTCTTCTTCCTTCCAGGGCCTGTTCTGTGGCCACTACCTCGGTCTTCTGCTCCCAGAGAATAGAGGTGTCAGTGACTGGAACCCGAGAGTCATTCTCCTGTGAGGTTGTGGCTGGCTGGACCTGGACTGACTTCCTGAACTCTCTTTCCACTGGATCCTCCCGACCCCACTCAACCCTGAAGGTCCACCGCTAATATAAGTAGAGACAATGCATTACTAGGAAGGATTGCCTGGCTGTGAGCTCCAGGGACAGGAAGGGCCTGCCTGTTTCCTGCTGCCTCCTCCAGCACAGGCCTGGGGAGGGCTCATTAAGGTCTTGGTTATGCGCCCATTGGGCAGGGCCTCCCTAGCTATACAACCAACCACAAGACTACAGTCCACCGCATGGAAGGATAGCATAGCACCAGCAAAGGCATTTCCCCGTATTTTGGTGTCCTTGGACACAGGAAGAGGCGTGCTGGGACCACTAGCCACAGAGCCTGGGCTCTTGGGAACTGTGCAAGGACTTTCTTCACATGTTTCACGGGTGGTTTGGAACCAAAAAGCCTATGGTCTGGCCCACTTTCAGGAATGCAAAGGACCCTCCTTCTGGAGGCCAAATAATGCCAGATCCTCCATCATCTTGGGGAAAGGGGGTAAAATGGCAGGCTCAGCCTGAGTAAAGCTGCTGTTTGCTTCTTAACCTCGGGTGGGGGTGGGGTTCCCAGCATGGCTTGTCCAGGCCAACCAGCTCTCACTTTTTGTTCTAGTAGGACCCAGGCACAGACAGAACTGATGTGGACAACACAGGCACTTGTTAGGGCAAGGGGTGGGGTAGGGAGGGGCAGAGAGAGTTCCAGACTTGGGTGTGGGCTGCTAGAAGTTTCAACTTTCACAGTCAGGGCAGAGTGGGGAATACAAAGGCAGCCAGACCTCCACAGTGGGAGGACCACCTGAGAGCTTCATTTGAGGGGCTGGGAAAGGGTGGTTGTATGTTTAGCAACCAGCTGGAGGTGATTTCCATCTCTGAGTCCCCAGCTGTGAGCCACAGCTATCAGAGGCCCCATGGCATCATAAAGGCAAACAAGGGACTGGAAGACCAGAGGTATTTGGGGTATTTGGGGTATTTGGGGCTGGGAATGTGGTGTAGTGGCAGAGTCGGACTTAGCATGTGCACGGCCCTGGCTCCATCCCCAGCGACAACTCAACACGCCAAGGACTCAGAGAGTAAGCCAGGCGGGAGGAGACCTCTGCATACCCAGGGCTCCAACCTTCAAGAGCCATCATTTCTGTAGTGGGGTCATCCTGCAGTTCTGGCTTGGTGCCCAGCTTGGTGACTCTGGGAACTCCGGTGGCTTTTCTGAGTCTTGCTTTGCACTCCAATGCTAACTCCACCATAGTACTGACAAGGTAAGCACACAATTCGAGAGCAGGAGTAGAAAATTCCTGTGGTTGCCTCAGCTCCAGGTACCGGTGGTCTGCTTTCATACAGGCATAAAAGCCAAGCCCTGGCCAGGGGTGACTCCTGTGTCTCAGAACCCCTGGCAAGCTTGCCTATGGACCTTAGCACCCAGTGGAGGTCTGGACATTTGACACAGGCACCCTGCCAGAGCAGACACTGTCCTGCCAGATAAGGAGTGGTAGTCATGAAGCTCCCCAAGAGCAAGTTGGGCCTCTATATGGGCTAGTATAGGCTACAAGTGTCTATCAGCTAGCCTTCACCCTGTTCCCTGATGAGATACCCTGGGTCAGGTTCACACTAGCCACTCCATGCTGCAGCTCCCACCATTTGAGGCACACTGTCCTGGGCTTCCTTGGGGTCTAGAACTGGAAACAGGCCTCATAACCAAGGGGGGTTGTCTGTGTGTTCTATAAATCATTTCACTATGCACCTAGAATAGGAACTGCTGTATGGCTTTGCAGATACCGATGATAAAAGACTTCACTAGACTACAGCCAGCAGCCAGCATCATTATCTCAGAGAGGACAACCCCCCCCAGGTCCAGCAACTTCCATCTAGGTGGAAGGCAGTGTGGGCAGGGGTGGCTCCCAGATAGATGGGATGAGGGTAGGCGCAGCAACACGACACCACACACACACACACACACACACACACACACACACACACGGCATCATGGCATCAAAGACTCAATATCTAAGTGGGTCCCTGACCAGGGCCCACACAGGAGGTAAAGCTAGAAAGAGGATGGTGAATGGGGGCAGCCTGACGGTGGGAGCCACACACAGGGAAGCTACACACAGCACCGCAGCCCAGCAGACCTCACTGTGTTTATCACTGGCTGCTGGCCCCAACCCGACACACCGTGGGGTCTGAGGACAGACACTGGCATAAGCATGCAGGGGACATATTGTCAAGGTGTCTGGAGAAGGATGCTCCTGTCTATGCTCAGCACTGGGCCCCAGGTCACAAACTCCCAAGGCTCTGGCCGGGCCCTGGCCTGAGCATAACGGAGCAGATGTGGGTGGTGAGTGGCCTTCGGCTCCATCGTCATGCTGCTGACATACTTCAGCAGCCGTCAGGGTAGATTTGGACCTGCCCTGACCTCTGAGCTGCAGGGACGGCCCCCCAGCTGGGGCTATTCTGGGTCCTGGCATTGCCTGCTGTCACCCGGTAGTCTGATACCCCTTGAGCCATATTTGGAGACTCCTGAGCTCTTTGTAGCAGTCTCCAGGTCTGGATGCTGCCTCTGTCTCAGCTCCATGCCATTCTGGCTCTTTAAGCCTGGTGCCTCTGGCTTCAATGTGCACCTCCAGGGGAGTCGATGGGATGAGGTCATGGCAGGCAGACTTAGTGGAAGGTGGAAGCCTGGGGAACACTCAGCAGGCAGACTGAAGAAAGGCCTGGAGTAAGGTCATATGCAGTATTCCTGTCACCACAGAGAAATCTTCCTAGCCCTCATCCCTAGTAACATGGATTCTGTGACCCAGGAAGCTGTGGGAGTCTCAGTGTGCAGACGTTGGTCACTCGTTCTATGATTGGGTTGGCATGACTGTCAGCAGGTCCAGCTCTCCTACCCTCTGACTAAGGAAGTCCTAGCCACCCCTCACATGTCTCCTGTCCCCATGTTTTGGGGTGTATCTGGGGAAAGAGCAGGGGCAGCTGTGAGGGCCAGGATCAGAGCAATGCCCCATTATGTAGGCTGAGCAAACCCACTGAACTGCCTTCTCAACTTTAGGCCTTGGCTTTCTCCACCCATGCGTGCCTTGAGCAGATTCCACATCCACTCCATTTTATCAGGTCAGTCAAAGGAATATCCTGGCCAGCCAGCAGCCATGGCTATAAAAGACTAACATTGAAGAATTGCAATGAATTTGAGGTCAGGTGGCCAGGCTAAGTCACACACCATCCTGACTATCATGGCTAGTTTTCCATCGGTTCGACACAAGCTAGAGTCCTCTGAAAGGAGGGCACCTCAGTTGAGGAAATGCCTCTGTAAGATCTAGTTCCAGGACATTTTCTTAGTTAGTGATTGATGGGGGAGGGGGAGGGCCCAGCCCATTGTGGGTGATGCCATCCCTGGACTGGTGGTCCTAGGTTCTATAAGAAACCAAGCTGAGCAAGCCATGATGAGCAAGACAGAAAGTAGCACTCCTCCATTGGCCTCTGCATTGGCTCCTTCCTCCAGATTCCTGCCCTGCTTGAGTTTCTGTCCTGACTTCCTTCAGTGATGGACTACATGTGGAAGCGTAAGTCAAATAAACCCTCTCCTCCCCAACTTGCTTTTTGGTCATGGTGTTTCGCTGCAGCAATAGAAACCCTGACTAAGACATTGGACTAGACTTTGCTTCCCCTGGGGCGGGTAAGATGGCTCAGTAGTTAAGGCACTTGCCACTCACTAAGGCTGCCAATCCTCTTGGAATCTCCATGGTGGAAGAAGAGAACAGTTCTTAAGTTGGCATGCTTGTGAGAGCACACACACACACGCATGCACACACACACACAAACTAACAGATGTTTGTCACTAGGTGGAGGATTATAGCCCTAATGGAGAAGCACTTGCCTACCATGCGTGAGGCTCTAAGTTCTGTCTTCATGAAAAAAAAAGAATAATAAATATCTCCAGCGGTTAATGGCTGTGTAGAGGAGAGGACATAAACAGAATGTTGGCACATGTGGGAAGGGGTTGGCTTTGGAAAGCAACCCAGAGCCACAGAAATCATAGGCCTTGTCTGTCAGGCACCCTCCCACTCAGGGACCTGTAGCTGATGGGGTGTGCCCTCCCCTGTAGTGGGAGCACTCACATTGATCATAGCATTTGACGTGATGCGAAAGAGGGTGGCTCGCTCATTCACAACCTTCAGCTTCTCCCCGCTCTCTGGTGGGATCTTGAGGCTGTCCAGCTCATTCAAGGACCGCTGAAGCGCAGCACCATGCTTAGCAATGAGGTCATTGCACGTGCTGAGGTCATCTAATTTCAGGGAGAGGTTCTTCAGGGTGTGGTGGAGCTCACTCTTGTCAGCTGGGGCAGCAGGCTCTTCGTCGTCATCCCCGGAATCACCTAAAGAGAGAGACAGACTTGTAACCACCAAGCGAGAGTCTCTGTCGTCTGGGCTGCTGATGGCAGAGTCACACCAGAGTGACCAGTGCCCTAGACAGTGTCCTGCAATGCTCCTGGCTAAGGCTGATGCACCTTAGCCTGGCTCACACACATCCAGCTGAGTCAATGGGAGTGTGAGGCAAAGGGGGCTAGCTGGAAGGGCAGGTGCTGTGGCGAGCAGGGACTCCAGGTGCCTGCCCACAAAAACCGTACCAACTCCACTAGGTCACAGCCTAAGGTCGCAGCAGGCCGTTCTGGGTGGAGCAGATACTTGAGAAGAGAGCAGGATTCCTTTCCTTATCTTGCAGGCCTCCCAGGAAAATCAATACTGCTGGCTAACGCCATGCCCATCCCTAGCCATGCCAACTTTCCCTTGCTCTGCAAACACTTGTCCACCCATGCTTGGGGCCTTTCTTCCCATCATGTACTTCCCCGATGCCTAGAACATTATACCTCCTCAATTTTCACCCCATTTGCCCTCTGAGGCCCAACCCAACACCACTGCCTCTCCAAAGTCTGCCTGGAGACCCCCCTGCCATAGTCAAGGCCACTCTCTTGTCACCAAACATACACCCTAGACCCTCTTCCTGCTAATCTCCACCCACATGCAGAACATGGCCACATCTACACACACAAAAAAAAACACATGCACGCACACACACATGTACACACACACACACACAGAGAGAGAGAGAGAGAGAGAGAGAGAGA
>LOJH01000484.1:0-25092 GCA_001685095.1 Ellobius talpinus | reverse complement strand
AGAGAGAGAGAGAGAGAGAGAGAGAGAGAGAGAGAACATGTCCACTCACGGAAAATCTGTGTGAGAAGACACCAGGGCAGCGATGGTGCAGCTGACCCTCTAAGGCTGCTCAGCTCCCCTCCTTCGTGCCAGTCATCTGGGGCTTCTGTGCAAGGGCCTGCTCCCTCTCACGACTCACACAGTGCCACAGGAATCTTTCCTTCTTCCCTGCTTGCTAGCCCGGCCTGTGCCCATAGAGGCCTCCGTGGGCAGCTGGCCTGCGACCCTGCCGCTGCTTTAATGCTGGCATGGGACAGCCAAGAGGCTGACACGAGCCTGTGATTTTTTTTCCCAGTGCCTGTCTGCTAAAGTTTTCAGAAATCCCTTGTTTTAGAAATAATCCACACAGACTTTTCTTAGATGAAGGAAATATCTAACCAAGATACAAAATTAAAAGTAAGAGAAAAAGGAACACATATTTTGAGAGAACAGATTTCTCCCACAGCAGGCAAGGTACATGTGGGTGGACATGGATTGGTCACTGTTCTGAGTGTGTCCTAAACTCACAGCAGTGCCAAGCTGGCCAGCTGCACAGGCCCCAAGCAATGGGGAACTAAAGGGAAGCATCTGCTGCACCCTGTGTCCCTGCCAACTCCAGAGGTCTTGGGCTAGTATCCAGCCCCCTCCCCACAGACCGGAGCAACCACAGCCTTGAGTGATCCAGTGTCTGGAGGTCACTACAGCCACTGGCAGGTGCTCTGAGCCTCCCTGGCATGGCAGGTAGACAACAGAGAGCAGCCTTTCCTCACTCCCACAGGAGCAAGAGTGCCAAGCTGTGGGCTCAGAGCTTAGAGCACTCAAGGGGCAGAACAGGGGCTTGGCTCCAGCTCCAGCTTCTGGCATGGCCTGTTCTCTGAATCACCAGCAGCAGTGTGCCCAGTCATTCGGGGTATGAAGCCTCAGCTCCAGCTACTGCACACAATGACCCAGGAATGTGGGTCTGGGAACAAGAAAGGTCTTGAGACTGACAGGGTCACTCTGCGTATATACTCAGTAGACTCTAAGAGATATCTAAAGATCCAGGTTTATTATGACACCAATCACCAGCCTAAACTCCATTCAGGACAAAAGGTAGAGAGACACAATGAGTTCTGTCGCTTGCAGGAAAATGGATGGAACTGGACATCAGCATGTTAAGTAAAGCCAGCCAGGCTCAGGTAAGCATCACATTTTCTCTCAAGAGCAGAATATGGCTTTAAAAAAAAGTTTGAGAACAGGAAAGGGACTATGTGGGGAGAAAGAGATACTAGAAGAGGTAGGAGAAAGGGTTATGCAGTGTGTTTCAATAGTTACAAAGCATACGATGTAAACATGCAGAGATGACTAATGAAACCCATTATTCTATATGTTTTTCTTCCTTTTTTTCTTTTTCTTTCTAGATTTCAAGACAGGGTTTCTCTGTGTAGCCCTGGTTGTCCTGGAACTCTGTAGACCAGGCTGGCCTCAGACTCAGAGATCTGCTTACCTCTGTCTCCCAAGTGCTGGGTATGTGCCACAACCGCCTGGCTCTATATGTTGTTGTTGTTTTTTAAAGGACTCCTTGGGGCCACCAGGCAAGAGAATTCTAGAATATTTGGACCTGTCTGTGCCAGAGTCTTGGTGCTGAGCACCCCTTGGCACCTTCCTGGGCAAACAACCAGAACACCGAGCGAACAGCTGGGCCCAGCAGCTGGTTTTCCAGTCAGGGAAGTTCAATTGTGGCTTGCTGGCTGCAGGCCCACCTCAACATGACCCCCAGTTTCTGAAGCCCAAGTAGCCTGAGCATCCTCCCATGTAATGGGTCGGGGGGTCACTGCTCCTCTATTTGACCTGTTATTAAATGGGACACTGTGTACATATTTCTTAGGGCCCATGTTCTGATCCTGGGGACAAATGATGCACTTGTATTAGTTTCACACCATTAAGGGAGGAACTAGAGTCAGCAATGGCTGTCTATTCAGAGATGGGCAGGGAGAGTCCTCCCCAGGGAGACACGGTGGGGTGAGCAAAAAGAATGAACGATTTGAGGGGCTGGAACATGCTCTCTGGTGGCCAGCAGTAGAACAGGATGGCAGGTCCCACACAGAGGGCAGGGTGTGGGAAGAAATGAGTGGTAAGGTGGGCAACCAAAGGGAAAGCTGGCAGAGGAGTCTTTGGCACAAGCCGAGGGGACTTGTTCCTCCCCCTCAACAAAAGGAAGCATGCGGCATTCAGGTGGCAGGCAGGACTGGTAACAATGGCGCGGTGAGCAGACTGGCAGGCTAGGGAGGCCAGAGGTAAGGCCAGAACTGCTGTAGAAAGCCAAGGACTGGAGAGTCCTGGTCACATTTCATGTCATCTCTATATACATATTGCCCCTGAAGGAGGAGATGGTGGTCCTTACTCCACATTCCTGCAGTAGCACCGACGTTGCTCAAACACAGAGCCCAAGGCATGATCCCACCCCTGCTGTGACTGAGACTTGGCCATGGTGAGTCTAGAAGTCTCACAAAAAGAAAATGCTCATTGGAAAGATGTTTTAAATGCAGTACAGCTGGGCTTGAGACACTCTGTGCTTCCCTCTGCCAGTGGTGTTCCCAGGCCGCTCGGGCTAATGGCACAGCAGCCCTAGACTGTGGTGCACTGAGAGCAAAATGATCTCAGCCTCTAAGACCGGCGCAGGGCCAGGAATGAGGTGCAGGCCAGCTCTTAGATGGCGCAACCACGTGGAATAAATGACCACAAAAGACCAGTCCCTACCTGATGAAGCTTCATCTTCATTAAAGCACTGGTTCCTAAAACACCCATCAAGGTCACATGGAACAACGAATTCTTTTTGTTAAAAGGGAATACGCTCACGGAAGTCGGGCCACCAATATGTTACAGAGCAGCATTCAGAATGTGGCTTTCCCACTCACGGCAAAGCCTCCTGTGGGGATGAGCTTCCAACACTTAGTGGCTGTCCTGGGCCAGCTAGTGCTATTCCCCCACCTGATCCCAAATTTATGACCTTCCTGGAACTTCTGAATGTGACTGCTTGAAGAGAGTGTGCAGATATGGTTAGTCAAGATGAAACCATGCTGGAGCATCCAATATGGTTGCTATCCATAAAAGAACCCTAGATAAGAAGCATTGGCATGGGATGGTGACCCCAGCATCTGGAAGGCTGAGGCAGGAGGATGGCGAGCTGTAAGGTAAGCCTATACTACACAGAGAGACTCTAGGTATGTGTGTGTGTGTGTGAGAGAGAGAGAGAGAGAGAGGAGAAAGGAAAGCAGGAGGAAGAAAGAAGGAAGAGGAGGAGGAGGAGACAGCAGCAATTATATAGTTGCAGGGCAGAGGGTGAAACAGGATTGATGGAAATAGAAGCCAGTGGGCACCAAGGATTGCCAGCAACACAGGACACCAAGAGAACAGTGTAGAATAGACTCTTCCCTTGAGGCTTCAGGGGGTTCTGGCCCCACTGACACCTTGATTTTGAACTCGTAGCCTCTGGAACTTGGAGAGAAAATATAGCCTACTTGCCTTTATCCACTGAGGCGTGGTAACTGGTCATGTACCACAGCACCAGGGAACTTAAACTGACTTAAAACGGTACACGTATCACCACGCAGACCTGAAAGTCTGAAGTTCTAAACTCAGGTTGTGTGCCCCGGGGGTACTCGGGGTGGGGGAAGAATGCATTTGGCTTTCTCACTCTTAGAGGCTGCCCTCACTCCTTGGTTTGTGCTTTTGCCTTCTTCCATCCTCAAGACTGGCAGGCGGGTAGTTTTCATGCTCTTGGACTCTCCTTCCTCCCTCTCTTAAGAACCTTTGAGATTATGCTGGGTCCACCTGCATGATCCCCATCTCAAGATCTGGAACCTAATCACATCTGCCTAGACCCTTTCGGCATGCACAACAGACACATGGAGTTTGGGAATTAGGGCATGACATTTTGAAGCCATGATTAGACAACTACCTGGGACTGCTGTGGCTAACACCTGTCATGTTCCTCCTCTAAGGCTGCCCTCTGGGGTTTGACTCACTGAACCAGACAGTGTTCTCTGGGTGGTTGAGGTGACCACTGAGACACCCTCTTGGGCACAGAGACCTCGTGGGCCCTCTGGTCTCTCTGAAAAGCTAGGCATAGATGACACTCTGGCTAGAACCTCTATAAGAAAATGTCAGTCTGGTGTAGGGAGGAGCCTGGTGGTCCTGTGTTCATCTTCCTGGGGCCTGAGTTAAATGCATTGGTCCTATGCTAAGGGTATTTCTGGGAGTAACTGTTCATAGTTTAAAATAATGCACATCATATGCTTTGATTGGTTCACCCCCATTGCCCTCTTGTTAGTTCCTGTTCTCTTTCCAAGCAGCCCCCCCGCCTTATTCTCATGCCACACGTATACATGAGCGTAGATAACCACATCAGCTGAGATTCCACATGAGAAAACACACAATAGTTGACCGAAGCTGGCTTATTTCTCTTAACACGATGATCCGCAGTTCCACTCATATTCCTATAAATGACAATTTTGTTTTTAATGGCTAAATAAAACTCCCTATAATACCATATTTTATTAGCCGACTGGTTGCATGCCATGACGGCAGCAACCTCAGATGTAAAGATAAGGCCCTTATTAATCTTCATGCCTTCCTCACACAGGGATAAAATGATGTGGGGTTGTAGTATGTGTGCTGCAGAAGTGAGTTCCTCTGGGGACAGAGATGCCTTCTCTGGGGAAGAAGGTAGCGTATGCAGTGCACGGCCAGCACAGAGCTAGCATGTACTGTGTCCTGGGGCCCTAGGCCCTGCCCGCTGAACTCTCCCATCCCTTCTTCAACACAACTCTGTCTGGTTTACTCCACAGGGAGCCCTAGCTCCCCTCTGAGGGCTCCCCAAGCCTCTTTAATAGTAGGAGGTGACAGTCTGATTGAGAGGTCCTTCTGCATGTGCCACCATGGCCAGAACCCTCTTTCCTAGGGAGGCTCCTAGGAAGGACAGGTTGCTGTGGCAACTGTGGTGTCAGGTGAGCTATTTTTAGAAGCAGAGCTTTCTTTCATCTTTGGAAAATGGATATTGGTGGGGAATCCCTGAGTGTATGGTGCTGTGCTTGGAGGGGGGCGGGGGACAAGGGGTAGCCTTTTAAATAACCAGCAAAGCTGCAAGGCTGGTTCAGTCGGGGAAGGTGGTGACATGCAGAGCATCCCCCTGCCTCCCCTACTTGCTTCTCTATGGGATTCCTTTGGGGAGCTCAAGTCACAGGAGGACCTGTGGGGAGAGGCCAACACAGGTGAGACTGGCCAGTGTCCCAAGAGCAGTGACAGAGAAGATAGCTCTGGAGTGGGGGGCATGTGACTGGGAATCAAGGCCTCCAGGAAACTGGGCAGACCCTCGAAGCCATGGCCTGATCCAATGGCATCTCGTGGGGGTCTAGTCCTGCCGGACACCCTGTGTCTGATGACAACAATCAACTACCCTGTGGCAAACTGGATGATGCCTTGTCTCTCAAGGAGACAAGAGTCTGAGGTTCTGAGAGGACTGGCCACCCAGACACTGGAAAAAACATGGCAGGATCTAATCTGATGGAAAATCAGATGGCAATAAATAATGAATCGTGCAACCCTGTTAGATGGAAATACCAGCCGGGCTCCAGTGTGCTCTTCATCTTCTGGGCCTTGCCAGGGCCCAGCCCTTCTCCCACTGAAGACAGAAGAAAGGGTACTGAGGAAGGCGGGACATGCCCTCCAGGATAAGGTGGGAGGCATATTCCCTTGCCTCACCAGGGATCACCGACACCAAAGCTGCCAGGAATCTCTCATCTTCCAGCCAAGAAATGCTCCAGGGAACCCTGCACAGGGACCTCAGAGCACACACCCTGGAGGACTGATAAGCTGGCTCCCTAGATGTCCTGGAGGCACAGGCCTATAATCCTGGCTATCAGGAGGTTGAAGCAGGAGGATTGAAAGCTCAAAGCCTGTGTGGGCAACTTAGTGAGACTGTCTCAAAACACAGAACCAAAATCTGCGTCTATATGGCCTGTTCTATAAGTGTGAGGTCTTAAACACCAATCCCCAATGCCATAAGGAAAAAAAAAACAGCAAAAAATAAAACTGCTTCCTTCTTTTCCCCCTCTCAGAGGAGGGAGCCAGAGCTCATGGCATCAGAGCCATGGACAAGCTCAAAGGGGCACAGGAGCATGGGCTAAGCAGCCCATAGAGGCAGGGCACCTTTCCTTGGCAGGGATGATCTGGAGCTGCATGCTGTCCTCACTGGCCTCTCCCCCTGAAGTAAGGTGCAGAGGTGTGGAGATGGAGCGTAAAATAGTCAATTGTTCCATTATGGCACTTGCTGTGATATCACTTTCAACCTGGTACCCACATCCTCTTCCAGTCAGATGAGAGCCCAGTGGGCATTCATGGAGCCATTCTGAAGGAAAGTAGCTATATATCCTGGACCCAGCTCTGGGGAGAGCTGGCCCTTCCAGGGTGTCTATGTCCCCTCACCCTGTCCTGGTGAGTCTCACCCCAGACAATGAGGACGCTGGAAAGATTGGGAGCTGGGGCCGGTGCAGCAGGAATGGACCAGTGCCAGACGTGCCTGGGAAGCTGACTGTGGGACGGCCTGGCATGGAACCAGTGGAGAGGGTGCTCACCCCCATCTCTGGTGATGGGTTTGACAGAGCTGAGGAATCAAGTTCTAGGGCTCCCTCCCTGCCTCTGCCACACCGGGCTGAGAGCAAGAGACCTACCTGTACCACAGCAGGTAGATACCTCCCCAGGCAACAGCCTCTCAGGTTGGTTGGTTCAGAGATAAAGTGACCCTCTCCTGGGCTGGCCTCTGCTTTTCCACTCCAGCCTCCACTGAGGGCCTCTGTCTGTGAATCAGTCAGAAGCTCCCGCCTAGGGGCCCGGGTTCTGTTTCAGGGGAGTCTGGTGACTTGGGGGTATGCAGGCATCTATGTTTTCAGTTATTCTGGCCTACTTATGCTACAGCCTGAACAGCCACTTGACCAGATGCTTCCTGAGGTTCTGCCAGCTTTGACATCCTGATGCTAGGTTCCAGCTCCAGACACTGCTGTCTGTCTATCCCCCATGTTCCAGGTGCCACCTCCCAGTTCTGCAGAAGTAGCCACCAAAGCTGAGGAAACTCGTGGGCCGCCAGGCATCCTGATCCTGGGGCTCCCCTCCCATGCTCTGTGCTGCCCTTTGGGAAACCAAATAAAAGGACAGGATCCCTCCCACTATCCTGACATTTCAATAAAGCCAGCTATTTCCTTACTCCCTAGATGAAATCTGGCCTTTGTCCACATTACATAGATTCCATTTTTGGTTTTTAGTTTTCAATCTATCATCCCATAAGTCTTTGCTCCATCTCTACAACTGGGTTACCTGTGAGCAGCTGATCTGTATCCCGCTCATTTGTGTGCTGTGGCTTCCCTGTGGCACCAGGTTTTTTTTTGGGGGGGGAGGACAGGCGGGCATTTTTTTGCCTTTATTGGCATAATGCACAAGTGCCACCCTGGGCAGACCCAAGCACAGGTCCCTTGAAGTCACTGATCTTACCCTGGGCAGATCCTGGACCGGGTCACTAGGCTGATTGCTGGGGTCAAGGATCCTTGGTGACCTTTGCTTGTCTGTTTTGAGAAAAGATCTCACTATGTAGCTCTGGCTGACTTAGAACTTGCTATGTAGACCAGGCTAGCCTTCAACTCAGAGTGTTGCCTCTGCCTCCTGAGGGCTGGGATTAAAGATGTGCGCCACAAGCCCCTCAAGAAGGACCTTGAATGCACAGCAAATGCACACATGAGTCTTTCATTTGATGTGACACCAATGTCCATCTCAAGGTCAAAGCAAGTGCACCTCAAATCTAAAGCAGGCATTCAGTCCGCTACACAGAAGCACTGAGCAGGTCACCGGAAACTCTCGGCTTACATTTTCCTGGCCCAAACACTGTCCTGTTGGCTTATCCTTGGAAACTATCTGATACCCGTCTAGTCACACTAGACTCTTCCATTGGCAGAGCCTCCAGGGATCAGAAATGCAGAGCAGTGGAGCCAAGGAAAAGGGCCTCCAGAAGATCCCCAAGTGCCAGAGCTGGACATACAGGCAGGACTGCACAGACACCTGCTAGATAAAGGGGTGACCCCAGAGACAGTGGGCCCGGAATGTGTTCCACCAGCGCCGCCACCACAGCAGGTCTGCTCAGTAGGGCTGAGGTTAAAGAGTCACAGGTTAGGGATTTCCTTGATGCCATGCCTGTCTCTTGAACTAAGAGAGAATCATAAAGACAATGAAACACATCTATAGTCCCTTGATTCTTCCCAAGATCGGGCCTGCCGAGGCCAGGCCTGCTGTATAGTCCCCTCTGCAAACCTCAGGCGCCTCCCACTCTTCTGGCTGCAGTATGGTCTGGCCTCCAAGCTACCCCAGCAGTTTAGGCTGAGCAGGAGGAACAATCTCAAGGAAAGCAGCCATGGAAGGTGAAGCAAAGGAGGATGGGAGAGGAGTCAGCTCCTTTTCTTGAGTGGAGGAAGGACTACTCCAGGCTTCTTGAAGGCCTTCTGTCCCAGCCACCCCTCGTCTCCCATGAGACTAGTGAGCTTCACTCTCAGGGGTCCTGGAAGGCACGTTTCTTAGCACTAAAGTGTCTATTTTATTTACTAAAGGAACCCAACACTAGAATTCCTGAGAGGGGATACTGTTTATCAAGGGATGAAAAGTGGTTTATTATTCAAAAAAATGTAGAGAGCTGTTTCTAACTGCCAAGTCCCACTGACTGGGAACGGGCACTTGGGAAGGACATACTGACTCACGGAACCTTCCAGATTGAGCTTGGTGGAGGGTTGGGCCAAGGCAAGGCCAGGGAGGGAAAAGCAGCAGAGATGGCAAGACAGAGAGAGAGGAGAGGGAGTATCTGAGTGCAGAGCCTGAGAGGAGGGGCCCGCATCAGTGGGGCAGCAGCCCACTTCTGGAGACTCATTTCTCAGCAGCTGCTCCCCAAGCCTGTTGCATACTCCTCAAATCCTAAGCAACGCCAGAGTCCCAGAACCTGGCTGAGATTCTCCCATTACCTGCTCAGTAACCACTCATATAGCTGCAGAAACCAGAATAGGCCAGTGGCGCACCTACCATGTGTTCTACGAGAACAGCAAAACATGATCTAGAAAAGTCTGAACCCCCAGTCAGGCAGTTCTATGTTACAGAAGTCTGCAGAGGTCCAGATCTATGTGACCTTGATGGGAGGCCTTTCAAGTAGGTCACTAAGACCTGCCAGTGCTAGGCCAGGCAGGAGCAAATGAAATCTGTAGTGGAGAGAGCTGTACAGCCATTAGAGGTTTATGCTGGGGATTTTAAAGGCCACTTAGGATCATAGGTCTTGGGACTTTAGGGCTCTGTCCTATGTAAGCCCCTTTCTTAGGAAGCCTCTGACTAGAGACCTAGGCAGCACCAGCAATGCTTGCGGACCTCACAGAATCACTTTGCACCATTCACTAGTCACTCCTAGGGCTGCCACACTCATGTGCCGTGAGCTCTACTTCTGGCCACCATTAATGTCAAGAATGCTGCTACATTCTTGATCCACAAGGTGTCTCGGCAGATAAAGGTGCAAGCTACCAAGCCCGGAGACTTGAGAACACAGTTGGTGGAAGGAGAGAACCAATTCCTTTACATTGTCCTTTGGCTTTTGTATGTGCACATATGTGTGCACATGCACCAACATATGCACGCACGCACTTTAAAAAAGAATGCTGCTATGGCTTCAGTAGGTTTGAATCAGTCCCCCAAAGGTTTGTGTGGCAGTGTTTTTAACTGAGATGAAATATTATTTGGACAAGAAACACAGAAAGCTAAAGATACACACTGTTAACTCTAGATCGACCACATGAACTAAGGAAGAAGAGAAAAACCAAAGACTAAAAGTAGATCATGGCAGAAGAGGGTGGGAGAACAAAATATAGGCAAGATAAAACAAACCAAGTGGTCATTGTCAGCCAGATGGAGTGGGAAGTGCCTGCAGCCACAGTTACCAGGGAGGTAAAGGAAGACCCAGGAGCCGCAGGCCCAGCCGGGGGGCACTGTGGGATCTGCCTCTAACTGAAAAACAAAGTGGCAAACGAGCAGCGATTACACTAAAGTAAACTGTTTCTGCAATTCAACTAAAAGTCAGAGACTTCGAGGGCTGGGTGCTTAGCGCAGCGGCAGAGTGCCCTAGAATGAGCAGAGACCCCATTACACCCCAGCCCTGAAGAGGGCGATCAGAGGCTTTACCAGTCCAGGTATTCTTAGAGCATGAGCCATTCTATGCCATTCTACGTTGCAGCTATAAAAGCACGGATAAAATACCCAGCCATATGCTTTCCACGAGACACACTTCGGATAGAAAGAGACAGATGGGTTAAAGCAAAGGACTGGAAAGAGAAACAGGCAACAGGAATCCAAGGGAAGCTCGAGTGGCCTCCTCAGCTTTAGAATGCAGACTTTGGACAGACACATAGCAACAAAAGACTCAGTGGGCTGAGACAGAGTTGGAGAGAATGAGGCGAAGGGGCAGATCTGTAGTCACTCTGAGAGGCTCCGGGCTGCCCCACCCCAGCTCCAGCATGAAGTGTAGACAAAATGAGGCAGGCACAGAGGGGCTGGGACTCTATGTCATTGTCTACTTGGTTTATTTTAATGTTATGTGTATGAATGCTTTGCCTGAATGTGTGTTTGTGTACTACATGCATGCCTGGTGCTCACAGAGGCCAAAGGGAGGCACTGAGACCCCTGGAAGAGGAGTTAAAGACATCTGTGAACTGCCATGTAGGTGCTGGGAACTGAACCTGGGTTCTGGAGAAGAGCACCCAGTGCTCTTAACCATAGAGCCATCCCTCTAATGTGAGTTCCCCATAAATAAAGAACCCTTTATTATACTCAATTCTGAGTTAATGTGGGATTACTTTATTCATGTTCTCAAAAATATTTTTTGTTTATATGTACATATTGTTAGGTCTCAAACTCAGGACAAACAGCTGAGATGCCTTAGAATTAAAACCTTCTCCTTAAAGAAACCCAGGCCTACATTTTTGCACTGAGTTCTACTAAATACATAATAGACAAGGTTAAAATGGTTCAGAAACATTGTGAGGCCAGCCCTACCCCAGCAGCAACAGCAGAAAGACATTGCAAGAAAAGAAAATTACAGTCTAAGAACTCTCATTAATAGAAGTACAATTTTTTAAAACAAAATATTAGCAAATAAGATTCCACAAAAGGTGTCTTATCATGAGCAAGGGAACTTATCTCAGGAACTGAAAGTTTTACATTTTAAATGAACACAATTCTTTTTAACAGTGTAAATTAAGAATGTAGTCAGCTCAATAAATACTGAAAAATCATTTGACTAAATTTCACATTGATTTGGGATAAAAACAGAACAGTGTAAAGGAAAACCCATATATATACACACACTAAATCATTATTACATAATATATTACATAAATATATTCTATATATAAACCACACACACACACACACACACACACACATATATATATATTCTAAAAAATTCTACAGTTATCACCAGGCTTGATAAAAAGTAGAACTGGAAGCAGTGGAGCATTCACTATCTTAGGACCACACTGGAGATCTCAGCCAGTGCACTAAGTCAAGAAAAAGAAACCAAAAGACAACACCACTGTGCTGCATTAGAAAGCCCTGAGGAATCTGGTAAGAGAACCCACAAGACTGCAGACTCAAGGTCAACCACAAAGGGTTTTATTCTCTAATTCCAGCAGTTGAGAACCTAGAAAATAACATTAAAATAATACCTCCTGTTACAGCACCAATACTAGCAGATAAGGATGTAGGAAGTATGTTCAAGAAAACACACGGCTAAGGCAGAGTTTAACGGATAAATTAACAGATATGTTTATAGACACTCACTAACCCATCTCACTAGCCTGTACAATTGTTTAAAAACTCAGAAAATAAGTATTGGTAAGGATGTGTAAGAAACAAACACACACACAGTAGGGCACTAAGGGCACAGCTACTCTAGAGAGAAGTTTAGTAAATGCTATATAACTAATGATCTCATTCCTGGCTGCAGACCTGAGAAAATGCAAAACCATTGTCCCCACTCAAAAGCTTTCATGTGAACATTCGTAGCAGTGTTTTCCACAATGGTCCCAAAGCAAAACCAATTCAAGTAGTATATCCATACCTGGGGCTATTACTTGATGATAAAAAAGGAACAGATAATTAGCTGAGCAAAGCATTCACTCCTTCGCTCATTCCCTCACTCTCTCACTCTCTCGCTCAATCTCTGTGGATGCAATGAAGCAGCTACCTCATGCTCCTACTGCTGACTTACTTCCTTGCTATGATAGGCTGAACCCTTCCTTTTGTGGCGTTTGTCAGGGTGCTTTACCACAGGAATGAGAAGTGCCTGACACAGAAGGTGATGCCCCTTCCACAGTACATAGACAGGCTGCCAAAAGTTCCACCCAAGAGAATGGTGTGTCCAGCCAATGTGCAGGAGGAGAGAGTGCAGAGCTATGGAGGAGGGCAGCAGACAGCATTCTTTGCCAGTTCTGCCCTAGTGACTACCCCATGTCCCAGCCCCACCTCTGGAGGGAGCTCCATCTGTCACACCCTGGCCTTCACTTCTATCTGATCCCCTCTCGAACTCAGCCTTCAATGGAGTGAGCAGCTGACTGACTAGGGTAGGGCTCAGAGCCATCCAGGGTCACCCAGATCCCAGGACGTGTCATTTAAAGTGACATGGTGGTCCTCTGTCCCTCCCAAGGGCACTAAAGAACAAGTGGAGGCGTTTTTCTTCTGTGGCAGTGTCTGTTTTCCAGAGAGCAGGCTCTTGGAAGCCACAAGTTTCACCCGTCAAGTGCACACAGCCCTGCTGACTGGTATGAACCAGTGTGACTGAGAGCCAGTGTGTGTCAGCAGTCACATCAGGGGCTGGTGACACTAAAGCTCCACATCTCTCCAAGTCCCCGTCCCTCTGTGTTCCCAGTTACCATCCCTTGAGGACACTATGACTGGATACAGCCCCTCTTACCACGGTGTTCCTACTTGTGAAGTGGAGAATAAACACAGCAGCCCCCTGGTAAACAGAGGGACTCGACTCAGACGACATGGACTGTATTATTATGTAGGCAGCTTCTAGTACAGGGAAGAGATTAACACATGCCGTGAGAAATATCCTCAAACAGGCTCCAACAGCAGATTCATGGGGGAAAAGGAACCAATCAACAAACACTGCTGGGCTGACAGAAATCAAATGTATATTTTGCATCCTTAGTGGAAAAAAAAACTTTACAATCTCTGCCAAAAAAACAACCCAGAAAGAAAAGAAAAGAAAACAAAAACACTATGGCAGATGCAATAAAGACGTCAGTGTAGACCTTTAAAATATTTTATGAGAAAATACAGGAAAATATATGGAATCTTCAAGCAGAAGCATAAAGTGGTATCCATAAAGTCTGATAAATCAGTCATTAAAATAAGCAACACCATTGACTGTGACCATAGGGCAAGGACAGCCATGCAGCTTGATGGGACAGAACTGGCAATATGGGGAAAAACTGACTCCTATGATCAGCTGACTTCCAGCATGGGTACAAAAGACAGCCAACCAAGAGAAGAAAAATCTTTAAGGTGATGTTTCTAGGACAGAATGCATCAGAATAAAACTGGACACCCCACTCCCTGCCTCTCACAATAAATACAGCTAACAGGAAGCAGCAAGCTAAGACTCAGAACTCCAGCTGTAAAGTTCTCAGAAGGAAACGGAAGGGACACTGCTTGAATTTGGGCTGGACAGCTGAACAAGACAAATTCTTAGATAATGCATCAAAAGCACGGGGACAAAAGAAGAGCCCGAAGCTGACACATTCAAATGAAACCAGGACAGTGGAAGGAGACTCACGGGATGGAAGCAGGCAATTAAAACTCATATAAAGGACTTGCATCCACAATACATAAACAGCCCATATGACAGTAAAAGGACAAACAGGCACAACCAAAAAGAATAGGCAAAGGATTTGAACAAAGATTTCTCCAAAGACACCTAAATGGCCAAAACATACAAGGAAAGAGTTCAACATTCAGTCATCTGGGCAGTGGAGAACCACCACCACCCTCCACCATGATGAGATACTACACCACCCTACACCATGATGAGATACCACACCATCCCCCACCATGATGAGATACCACACCATCCTCCACCACGATGAGATACCACACCATCCCCCACCACGATGAAATACCACACCATCCCCCACCACGATGAAATACCACACCATCCCCCACCACGATGAGATACCACACCATTCCCCACCACGATGAGATACCACACCATCCTCCACCACGATGAAATACCACACCATCCCCCACCACGATGGGATACTGCACCACCCTCCACCACAATGAGATACCACACCATCCCCCACCACGATGAGATACCACACCACCCCCCACCACGATGGGATACTGCACCACCCTCCACCACGATGAGATACCACACCATCTTCCACCACGATGGGATACTGCACCATCCTCCACCACGATGAGATAGATACTGCACCATCCTCCACCACAATGAGAGATACTGCACCACTAGCATGGACACAGTTTGAAAAAACAAGCAGGAAAGCCCAAGTGTCAGCAAGGTTATGGAGGCACCACAACCCAAACACGCAGCTTGTGGTCACATGACATTGTGCAGTTACTATTACAAATACTTTGGCAATTCATTGTCAGAACACGTTCGAAGAATGGAATTGTGAGAATTCTGAGCGCTTGTGTGAAAACTGCAAGAAAACAAGATCCTACGACTTCAGTTTCTTCAAAACATAGAGCTGTTCTTGAAATGTGCTTTTATGCTCCTCCCAGGTGTAGCAGGTAAGAACATTTGCTTCAGCTGCCGTTACTCATGCACCTCTGTGGAAAAACACATTTCTGCCTTGTGTGGCTTGTCCTTGTGACTGAACCTTACTCACAGAGTAAGTTCTGCACCCTCAGAGTATAAACTGCCTGATGCTCTGAGTAAAGGCAGCTACTGCATGAGACTTTACTCTGCCTCATTTATTGGCTCCATTCTCCCAGGTTCCCACCGCCAATAGAGCAGCAAACAGCTCATCAATTAAACCATGAGCCAGCAACAGAGTCCTGTCACTCAGTGTTTACCCAAGAAAAACAACAACACACATCTTCACACAAAGACTTTTGTGTTCATAGTTTAATGGGTAAATACAATGTTGACCATCCACACAATGGTATGTGACAATGAAATGTCCTGACACATGCTGCAACACGGATGAACCTAGAAGACATCGTGCTAAGTGAAACAAGACAGGCAGAAAAGATTCTACTTAGAGGAAATATCCAAAAGCAGTCTGGTAGTTGCTGAGGGTTAAGGATGGAGAGAGACCACTAAGGAGTATATGGTTTTTGTTTTTGTCTTGGTTTTTTTTTCAGGAGAGGCAAAAGACATTTTACAATTGGACCATGGTGATGGCTGTGTAATCCTGTGAATGTTTTTTAAAACCACTGAATTACATGTTTTAAGTAGGGGAATCCTTATGGCATATGGGTTATAACTCAATAACTATTAAACAACTTATTAAAATACTTATTTAAAAGTACAGGTGTGGACTTACAGATGCTGACAACATAAGCTCTTCAACTTTCCTCAGTGTCTGAAGATTTTCATGACAAATATTTGGGGGGGAGGCACAGATAAAAGAAGACTAGCCCTCACAGAAAGCCCAACTATAATAACATCAGCTATGCAGCTCAGGTTACCACACACAAAAGTACGTGACAACATAGTCACAGTTCCACAAGACATTAGCAAATAGACAAAAAGACAAACAAAAACGCTTCAATTCTATTAGAAGCAAAGCTATTACTATTCAGTAATGAGCTCCTGCTTCCAATTCTCTGAAAATGCATTGCATTGTGTTTTTTCCTTTGTGTTTGTGTCTGTGTGCATATGTATGGGGGGCATGTGTGGCCATCAGAGGACAGCTTGCAGGAGTCGTTTCTTTTGGGGATTGAGCTCAGACCATCAGGCTTGGCAGCAAGCACCTTAATCCACTGAGCCATCTTGCTGTCCCACCAATTCTGGCTCAGCGATCAAGAGCACTGTCTGATCTTTCAGAGGACCTGGGTTCAATGCCCAGCACCTACATGACATTTCACAACTCCAATTCCAGAGGATCCGGCACACTCACACATACATACAAGCAGACAAAACATGTGCATATAAAATTAAAAGAAACAAATCATTTAAAAAAAGTTGAAAGTGCTAGTGAAAGCCGTGGAGGATTCATGGTGGGACTAGCAGCAGGGTACACATCCCGTTATCATGGGAGTGCTTTGCAAACTGTTTCCATGGTTCAGCTCCCACATTGGCAAAATGGGGGGAGAGAACCTCAAACCAGCTGGGGTCATGGACAGAGATCAAGAGAATGGCAAAAGCTGGGTGGCGGTGCAATCCTACACCTGGGAGGCAAAGGTAGGAGGCTCACCCCAAGTATGATGCCAGCCTGGGCCACACAGTGAGACCCTATCTCACAAAATGAAGGACTCACATGAGGTCATCACACAAGGTGTCAGGGTGGAGCAGCCAGAGTGACCTGTGGTTACTTCTGTGCAAGGCTGCCACATCTTTTTTTTTAAATGTGTGTGTATGCACGCCCACACACGGGTACATACATATGCATGTGTGGAGGCTAGAGGATGCTGTCGTGTGTCTTCCTTAATCATTGGACTGGATCTGGCCCACTTGACTAGTTGATCAAGCCAGCCTGTCCTGGGGGTGCCCTTGCCTCTGCTTCTCAAATCCTGAGATTGCAAGTGGGCCCCTACAGCACTAATCACTTACATGGGCACTGGGTAACTGAACTCTGGTCCTCACACTTGCGTGGGAAGCAGTTTTCTTGCTGAACCATCTTATCAGCCCTCGACTGAATTTTCTATAGTGAATATGCATTAGCTTGGCAATCAGGAAAAAGATGTCAAAAATAATCTTAGTCAGTGGCTGTGATTTAGGACAGGCTGGAATTTTACGGCTTCGTGATTCCTTCATATAGGGAGCCAAACACATCTCATATCTAAGTGAAAACTCACACATAAGTGCCTTCCTAATCCAAACACTGAAAACGTGAGGGAAATATGAAGTATGGTACCATATCTCCCATGAGAGGAAGAGCAAAGGCAAGCCAGAGCCACTGAAGAAAGTTCCAAACTCTACAATTCATGAGAGACCCCAGGAATGCACTCTGATTGCTGCTGGGCTAGACCCTGAGCACCCCTACCCCCATGGGAACCCACTGAATGCATTCAGAATGCCACCTTGCTTCACAGGCCCTCTGAAATGAAACCCCAGCTACCACCTCTGCTGCCTGGGAGGAGCCTGGTAGTGTGGGCAGGGAGAACAGACCGCCTGCCATTTACAATGAAGGAAAAGTCCCAACAGCCACCATTCATCACCAGCAACACGCAGTACAAGGAACAGCTGCCCTTGTCTTGGCAGGGAGAGAGGATGGGGTGGGGACAATGGGGGGAAATAAGTGGGCTAAAGGACCATCTTACTGGGAAAAGTGTCTAGAATGTCCCAGGCAGGCTGCTTTTGATCACTTGTCCTGCTTGGCCAAAGCAGGTGGAGATGAACAGAAGGGCAAGATGGCCACCAGCAAACTCACAGAGTAAGTTCAAAGCAGGTACAGAAATGACCCCTGGAGGACAAGAGTCCTTGTGTGTCCTGGCTGCTGTGGGGCAGAGCAGCAAGACCTCACTCATGTTTGGCCTTGACCTCTGCATGTGGAGTGACCCCTGAGAAAGCTAAAGAGAAGGTTGAGTGGGCCACTTCCACCTAGAGCACTGGGCATGTTGTGGACTCACCATAAGCCCACGTGAGCGGCCATTCCCAGGGCTGCCACTTACGGGGCCTGGGCTCATGCCTGGATCAGTTCTCAGTTGTCACTGTATTTCATTTTGCACGGGGCCCACAGGTTATGTAGCAGGGTTTACTGGGAGGTGAGAAGTCTGGGAACCACTCCTCTGAATCCCAGCTCCGCAGGACAGTGAGTCTGCACCATGGCATAAGCCAGCTCTGCTGGGTCCTTCCTGTTGGGTTTCCAGGAAGGGCAGGAGAAAAGGCAGCCACCAAGCCAGGAGTGGGCGCCAGAGATGACTCAACCTCTGTTCTGTTTGATTCTGCTGCTGGGAATGGAACAGAGGCCCTCAAACAGGCTAACCAAGTTCTACGCCACTGAACTACGGTCTCTTCTGTTAACCAAACTCAAAGACTTAACAAGGGGCAGACTGAACATGGCATGTGTGTGAGCCTTGCCCTTGAAAGGCTGGGGCAAGGGGATTCTGAGTCACAGGCCACTATGGGCTCCATAGGGAGACCCTGTCTCAAAGATAAAATGAGGGGCTGGGTGATAAAATGGCTCGGCGGGTAAGGTGTTAGCTATGCGAACACGAGGACCTGAGTTTGAATCCCAGCATCCATGTAAAAACCAGGTGTGGCAGCATATGCGGGAGGAGGGCAGGTGGGGAAGGGTGGAGACTGGCAGACCCCTGGGGCTTGCTGGCCGGCCAGCATAGCTCAATCAGTGAGCTCCAGGGTCAGTGAGAGGTGGGAGAGGAAGGCAGCTGGGTGTCAACCTCTGGGCTCCACATGGTACACCTGCATATACGTGCACCCACTGACAAGCACCCCTCTCCCCAAAAAAACCAACAACATCCCTTCAGAACACAGCCATGGAGGCTGGGGCGCCCTGCCATGAGCATAATGAATGAGCAGTTTAGGCGAGCGAGGACTATGACACCAGAGGGAATGTTCACACCCTTACATGCAGTCATCTCACTCCTGGGGATGTATCCCAGACAGACACACAAATGAAGGAACCTTACAAGCCAAAGATGCTCAGGCAGCAGTTTGGCTGCGCTGATGCTCTGAACAGAGCACAAATGCCTGACAGGAGGAAAATCGCTCCGCAGACATTCGATGCAATCAAGCTGCAGTCATGTGCGAAGCTGCTTAAGAGGGGGAAATGATGTAAAAAGACGTGCACATAAAGGAAAAATACAAACCAGAACAGGGACCTGACAAGCACCCTGAACTCTCACTCTGTGACCTTAAGCAACTGGAACTGCTGTCCTCAGAGCATCGTTAAAAATAACAGCAGTCCAGGGACAGGGGAATGGCCCCGCTCGACCTCAAGAGTCTGGCCAAGAACAAAGTACGTGGGCTGGGGGCTGGGAAGAAAGCTTGGGAATCTCCAAGCAGAAACAGTGGTCAAATGGCTCGGGGGCTGAAATGGTACCTTAGGTCTGGTCGGGCCACTTCCCACGGTACAGGCACAGCCATGTACCAAGTGACTTCTCTCACTTCCCATGGAACACACAACAGTAGCCCTAGGGTACTGTCCAGATGGAGTGCCAAACCTGAATCTGTGGTTCCCTTCTGTTCTGATACAACAGTTGATGTGGGCAGCTACTCTTTTTGCAGACGTGCGTCAGCAGTTATTATTCAACATGGACGTCAGAGGAAAGGACATAAAAGGAAATTTATCTTTAGCAGCCTCAAGCTCATGGCTTCATCGTTATTCATATACTGCTCATCTATTCGATCCTATGCATTGCTAGTGTGAGCCGACGGGAAAACCAGGCATTGGAGAATGAATCGTGCCCACATGGGCAGTGAATGCCCTGCCCTGGAGGGAAGGGCTCAGTTCAAGTTGGGGAGGGGGTGTCTGAGCTCAAGCTCAACTTTGTGTAACAGGTAGCTCAGGCTGTATTCTCATCTCACCGCCCACCCTGATGCTGTAACAGCCCAGCTCAGGCTGTATTCTCATCTCACCGCCCACCCTGATGCTGTAACAGCCCAGCTCAGGCTGTATTCTCATCTCACCGCCCACCCTGATGTTTCCCTGTTTGGTCTCACAGGGCTCTTGTGAGCCCTTCTACAACTCTGGCATATATCTGAGCCCTTATGGGGCCATCTTTTTGGCTTGGCCCCTGAGTGGCCCTCTCTTTTGCTTAGAGTTAACAGAGATCAGTGTATTATTCTAAAGACCAGCTGAACCGTGACTCTGATAACTTATCGGCAGGGCTGTTGCATATGGTTTGAACAGGTCGTGTACTGTGCAATTCTAGAGGGGAGGGGCCAACCACAGAAGACACTGTAGATTTATTTTTATGGTAACACATGTCCAATAATTGCAAGAAAAGTTATTTTTTCTGGCAAAATGATATAACTAAGGATCAGTGGGAGTAAGGGGTCTTGAGGAGTCTGTCAAGGCTCTTTACAGAGCCATCCTGCCGCCACCACCTTCTACCGTAGTACCCTGCCCACCAGACTCAGAAATGGCTTGAGCCAGTCATGTACTGATGCTGAGCCCAAACAAAGCCACACTCCCTTGTTTGTCACAGCAACAAAATGCCAACCCCAGGGGCACCACTGCTCTCCCTCAAAGCTCTGTGGTGGCTTCCTTTCCCTTCCATTCGGGGGAACCGGGGTGACCTTTTCTACGGCACCTTTTGAACAGGACTTACACCATATGTGGACCCTGGTTAGCTAGCAAGACTTCTGTCTCCAAACCACCTTTGTCCTCTGTGTAAATGACAGCAGGATAGCTCTGCTCCCGGACTGCATGTACGACTGCACAGGAGACTAAAACCCACCAGCATCCTCACGGGCACAGGTCCCATGTGTTAGTGAACAGCCAGAGGCTCCCACACATGACTGCATAGGGTCCTCCTTCCATGGACCACACCAAGCAATAGTAACCAGAGTTCAGGGGCAGCCTTGCAGCAACGCCCTTTCCATGAGAGATGCCAAGGCTATGCCTTCCCTACCACACGTTCAGTCCCAGAGACTATAACAGTTGTCACCTGGCAAGGCTTAGTGTCACAGCCTCAGTCTGCCTGCCTGTCCTTTCTGACCCAGCCCTTCAGTGGGCTCCCTCTCACTTCTCATGTGTCATCATAAGGCGCTGAGACTTCCCTCTGCCTCCTGACCCCTATCCTGTCCTCATTTCCATCTACATCCTCTCACATACCCCATAACAGGAGAGGTTACTTCCACCAGGAGTCCTCTGTGACTCTCTCTTTCTCCCTCCTCCTCTCTTTCCCTTCCGTCTTTTCCTCCCTCCCTCTCTCTCATCCTCTAGCAAAGCCACTTGCCACAGTAGCCCCAAATGAGAGGACAGTGCCATGACCCAGTTCCTATGCTAGGACAGCCCCTGTGAGCAGGGGAGACCCAGGGTAAGAACGCAGGCATCTGTCTGTTCAGCCCCTTGCTTCAGGCCTTGTGGCTTCATAGGAACTCAGCTCATGGGACATGCCAGAGCAAGCTCTTTGAGGATGTCCCTAACCAGACCCAACTTAGGACTTTCTGAAGGGCTCTGTCTCCTATATAACAGTGCTCCCTGGTGTTCTGTTAGGATCCTTCTCTGAGGATGGTTCCCGGTCTAGCCCTCAAAGATAACGGGGGTGTGGGGGGTCCAAAATAAAAACAAAAAACACATCAAAACCCAGGCTGGGCATGGTGGCACATATCTGTAACATCAGTATTTGGGAGGCAGAGGCAGAAAGATTGTGAGTTAGAGGCCAGCCTGGACCACATAGTGAAGACCTGCCTCAAAAACACTAAAACACGGCAGGCTTTTGAGCAGACAAGGGCCTGGCGCTCACACTACAGCCACACAGCCTTCAGGGAGTCTCATCAGCAAGTCTGTGTGAAGAAAGTCACTCTCAGTGGCCTGTGACAGACGCTATTACCCCAGTCTCTTCCTGTGTTAGTGACACATCGCTCTGCCCTTAAAAGTGCCATCTTTGAAGCAGTCTGCTCAGTGCCACCTGGCCTGACCTGTGGGAACACATCATGATGGGCTCAGGGCTCCTGTGCTACGGTCTTCCAGACTCACATTGCAGTCAAAAGAGATATATAAGTCTAACACACACACACACACACACACACACACACACACACACCAAGGGGTGTGCTGCTGAGCCTGGGGACACCTGATCTCCCTACCAGGTGTACCTAACTGCAGCCTGAAGACCACCTGTGCCGCAGGATCTGTGAACATGGCTCAACACAAAATTGCAAATTTACTTAAAACATGGAGGGTTTTTTTCTTTCAGTTTGTTGTAACTCAAGCACACCATTCTCAAACATGAACTTTGATGATGTATTGCAAGGACAAACAGCTGCACAGGCCTGATGTCATCAGCTCTGCATTCCTTGTTCCTCTAGACTTGTGGGCTCTACATGAACCTCAGTTCATCGCTATCACAGATCCACACACCTCTGCTGGTGTTTTTCTCCAAGTCCTGTCCTCGGAAGACATGAAGACAGATGTGGGTTTCTCCCACCCCTCCCACAGCCGCCTTTCAAAGGAGCTTTCTTTCACAGGGCTCCTGGTTTCCGGGAACTGGCATGCTGCATGGTGTACAGAGCCGCCTGCCCGGCTAACTGACACCCAGGGCTGAACGGAACTTCCCCCAGTCTCTACATGGGCCTTTCCCCCTTGTGGCTCCCTAGGTTCTGTCTGAAGCACAGAAATAGATTACACACAATACACAATACCTCATCTCAACCTCAGAGCTAGGCAAAGAGACTAAGATACAAACAAACGTGTGTGTGTGTGTGTGTGTGTGTGTGTGTGTGTGTGTGTAGATCAAAGGACAACTTAGGGGACTTGGTTCCTAGAACCCCTGAAATTAGGCTGTCAGTCTTGGTGCTAAGTGTCTTTACCTGCCAAGCCATCTCCCTGTTAAATGTCTTTTCAATGAGGGAAGCTGGCTGAAGGTCCTGCCATAGATTCCTGTGGGCTGCTCCTGACGAGCTTAGGGTTGGGGTCAGGAATTGGCTGATGTAGATGACTCTGGGTCAGGGACAGACTCCTGGGATGTGACCTGGAAGTAGAGTCAAGACAAGAGCCCACATCTCCCAGCTCATGACACAATAAGACTTCCAAAGTAGCTGCCATGGGACTTGATTCCCCAGGCCAGAAAGTTCTGTCTCTGAGCCACTCACAGCCTGGATCACAGTTCCTGGCCTCATGGGCAGGCAGCAAATCCGGCTCCCCCTCCAACGTGAATAAAATAAACTGAGGTGTGGGACATAAATCTCACTGGTACCCATCTGCAAGGAGGGTCTAGTCTAGGAACCTTTCACGTTGTCTGAGCTGAGGAGCCAAGTCTCTGTGAAGTGGGCTGGCGTTCTCTCCGTGCCCATAGCTGGTGCTAACCAGAACTCTGTCACCCTGGGCCTCCCCAACTTTTCTCCCCCTTTAGCAGGCACAGTCGATATTAAGAATGGGAGGTTGTGAGCTTGTCCCAAAAGTTCTAGTGAGGCCATGTGAAGCCCACCTTCCCACACAGAGCACCTCAGGGACACACTTCTGCTGGCTCTGAGGTTCCAGTCTGGAGGCCTGGATCTGCCTGTTCTTGATTCTGACACTGGCCACAGGGTCTCCTGCTGAAGCTGTAAGTTCTGCTCCAGGCCCATTCTAAATGCTGCATACATTACACACAACATCTGAGTGCCCTTATCCCCAGCATGATCTTGACGTGAAAGGGAACATGGAAACTGGACCAACCAGAGGTCAGTCAGACACTGCAGTACCCCCACCAGGGCTTCCTCAGAAAGGTGGGGGCTTCTGTCACAACCAAGCAGAGAGCGAGCAGGCGTTTCATTCCACACCTGTCAGCCTTGAATCTTTCACGAGGGAGCAATCGAAATTGCTCCATGGGCAAAGAGAGAAGAGCAACTTAACATCTGATGTGTATTTTCATTTTTACTGACTCCAAAACTCACCCTCCAAATAAATGCATCTAAATCCATAACAGAATCATCATTTAACTTTGCATATGCATAAAGTATATATCTGAAGTAAAAACTGGAGATTATAACCAATCAGTTAAAAGCAGAAAATGTACGTTGAACAGAACGCATGCCTATAGGGGGACCCAACTGCAACTGCTAAAATCCTACACCTGTGTTCAGAATGCCAATGGTTGACCACACTCTCCATGACTTCCAGACTGAAGCGTGGTGTCCTGCAGGTCTGGGGAATGCAGGAGCTAGCCAGACCCCATGAAGCCATTGGCATAGCCAGTCAACAAGCAAAATTAATAGCAAGGTTCACTACAGGCCAAGGGGCATTAATGGCATTAAAAAAAGAGTTGGTTCTAATCTAGGCATGTTAAGTGAAGTTAATTGCCTCTTTGTCCGTTGGGTCAACAGGGTTAAAGAATCCTGATTCCAAGGGACTGACATTAGACCAGAAACACTCAAGGTAAACAGCAAGTTTCACTCACGGAAGTCTCCAAAAAGGGTTTCAAGCATTAAAAATGGCAGGCAAGACTAGGGGGCTGCAAGTCTGCAAGGCACTGGTTTTCCCTCACCGAAGTCAGAACACCCGAAGGTTCTGTCTGCACACTGGGGCAGTTAGCCCGAATCACCGCAGGACAGGGGTATTCTCAGGGCTGGCCATTGCTCAGACCCAGGTGGCCACTCCAGAGCGTCACACCGTGAACTAGGGTAACTCGAGGACGAGTCCCTTATGGATGGCGCTGCAGTCTTGCCAGCGCTCCAGGCGCCTGAAGGCCCTGGTGTATTGAGGATCCCAGGCCGACTGGGGTTAGAAATGGGGTAAATGCTGGGGGCCGGTAAACACGAGCGCCCCTCCCAGACTCCCTCTCCTTCCCATGAACAGCTGGACTGGATTTCTTTTCCTCCCCCCCAGAGGCTAATCGACCCCGCGCATTTCTTGCCGCCAGCCCCCTTTCGAAAACTCGCCATGCGCAAAGCCACTGAGCAGCGTACGCCTGCGGGGTGTGGGGAAAGGGGTTCCCCGGGGCTCCCCGCGATCCCCACGCCGCGAGCGAGTGACATCAGAGGCTAGCGTGGACGGGTCCTGCCGCAAAGCCGGGCGGGCGTGAGTGCGAGGGGAGCCCGGCCTCACGAAAGCCGGCGGCACTAACCCTTCTTAAATTTATTCAGGCAGCCGGAGCTGCAGAAGGAGCGCACGGAGGCCGTCTCCCAGCAGCCGCGTCCCTTCATCCCCGCGGCCCGCGGCCTCC
>LOJH01000483.1:50890-61520 GCA_001685095.1 Ellobius talpinus | reverse complement strand
AGAAAGAAAGAAAGAAAGAAAGAAAGAAAGAAAGAAAGAAAGAAAGAAAGAAAGAAAGGAAAGAAGAATGTTCTGGGAAGAGTAGGGGGTGACTCAGAACCTTTAGTGGGAAGGAAGGTCAAGTCTCAGGAAAGAGCAGGGAAGATGTATTTTTGTTTTCCCTTTTCTTTGTAGATTTTCTTTACATGTCTACATCATTCTTCTCCGGAGATAGGACTTCCCTGTTTTGTAGATGTATGTGGTTTGAAATGTTCTTCCTGGACTGCTCCCATCTCTTGTACAACATGTCCTGTGCTGGAGATACAGTAGATTTGATAGTTTCTCCCCTGGACACAGGCCAGCAAACCTGAACTCCTAACTTCCAACCCCTCTTCCCAGAAAAGATTCTGTCACCAGCCATGGTCACTTCATCAGGCATGTGTAGAGAGGTAAGCCCACAGAGGGAAAGTACAGGCCAGCGGGGACAGAGGAGCTTCGTAGAGCCAGGCAAGCAGGCTGCTCACATGGTGCTTTGACTTGGATTTGTCTTTTATTTCCTGCTTCTATTTGGAATGGTCTTTAAGCACATCTCAGTTTCCTCACCTCAGAGGATGAAGGGCATCACTGGAGAGCATTCGTGTTTCCTTGACTCTCTGAAGTAACACGTGGCATAGTTCTTTTGTTTGTTGCTTGGCTTGTCTCATGAAAGTATCCGTCTTCCTGCTCATCCCAGGTCGCATGTTTGGCTTCCTTTCCAGAGCAGGTGCAGCAGGAATGGAGGAGGCATGGGATGAGGGAATTGAGTAAACCTAGACTCTTGTTGACAACAGAGGTCCCTCTGTACAGCTTAGAACTTTCTTGACATTTAAATAGAGAGTGAGTTATGCTTCCCAGTTCTTTTCTTTCTGTGATCATGGCAAACAAATGTTCCTTTCTTTTTTTATTTTGAAAAGCATTTTTATTTTTGTCCCTGCCACACCAGATTGCAATTTTCCCCATCAGCTAGTAGGCCCCTAGTCGTGGGTGATTGCTTTTACTATCTGTGTCTAGCTGATGAAAATCCTTCAAATTGGAACTTTGTCTTAATCAATTAATACTGTATCTTTGCTTCATTTTTGTTGTCATTTACAAGAATCTTTGAAATATTCTTGAAAGATAATTTAATCAAGCCAGGACCTAGCTCTGGAATTTAGCCCATAAAGTTTATAGTTCAGAAAATCCACAGAAGGCAGGCTAGCTGTTATCTGGAGAGGCCTTGGGAGCCCCTGAAGAAAGCCCTTGTTCCTGCTGGAATGCTGTCGCATGACAACCAATGGCTCCCAACAATTTTACTTTTGTGTTTCGGAGTCTCCCTCACCATGACAGTGTTAGGTTCCGCTCATCTGTGCCCATGTAAACACTGGCTTCATGTTGCGTCAGTCATGAGGTTTTTATCCACGTAAGTTCAGTGAGGAAGTATTCATCTAGGGTCATTAATTAAATCCTTGTTTATGGTCTAGGATTGTTACATGATGGAGCCAGCATAGCATTTTCTTCTCATGTGACATGGGGTCTGAATCCCCACCAACCCATGTTGCATGTTTTTGCACTGACTCAACCAAGATCTTCAGTGAAATGAACTGTCAACATCCAGGAGTTGAACAGACCAGGGGAAGGCCAAAGTGAAGCCTGCTGACAGGTTGAGCTGCCTGACCACAGAGTGACCCCAAAGGAGGGGAGGGGAGTGGTGGCCATTATGCCATCCCTGGTTCTCTAGTGTTCAAAGACCTACTGTCTGGGCAGAAAATCTTTCTTAGAAGTCTGATAGCCATGGAAACCATTCATAGCCAGTAGGCCTCAGGTACTTTTCACTGTAAATGCATGCCCTGTGGGGGGGACATTCATGGGTCTTAGTTCTCTGCCGTCTTCACCAGGCTGGCAAAATCCAGGGAGGCTTGGAGCATATTGGTTTATTTCATTTTATGCCTAAGTAGGACCTGCCCTAAGGGGACTAGTTCTAATGAAGCAAAGAAGCATGCCATCTTAAAGATGTTAAAAACAATCCCTGCCACTGAAGACAGGCTGGGCGCTTGAAATGCTGAATTCACACCATTGCATAAAGAAGTGAATTGGGACAACAGCAAAGATGGTCAGCAGGTTCAGATAGCTTATAAAGAGGCGATAACCTTCTCCAGTGTGCAGGATGCCAGCATTTTTAATGAGCACGCTGATTCCCCTTCGAAAGCCGGAGTTAATGGAGTGTTTCCCAGCTGTGCAAACAAAGGCTTTGCTCAGTCCTGAGTTCTCAGCCTTTCAGTCATCATGTGCTCCAAACGAAACGACTTGTGCGTCTCTCCCAGTTGTGTGTTTAGCTTATCCCCTTTGGAGAGGTTAGAGGTTGTTCTCTTCTTGTTTGAAATAGAACTGGTAGCCTAAGCCCTCTTTGGAGGTCCAGCCACCAAACTTTTCCAAGAAATAATTCTTAATCTCATTATCCCTTTCCAACTGTTTCATAACCCCAAAGACGTTTCATACTTCTGAGGCCATTGGAATGGCTGTGGGTAGGAGAAAAGGCATAGTTAAACCATTTTAGTTTCTCAGCATAGGCAATGTGAAAAGAGCATCTAGGCTGATAGCTGCGCACATTCGTTCCTATAAGCACTCAAGGATGTGAGGATTTGCATGTGATTCAGACAGAGATCACACACCATGTTGCTGTTGTTCATAGCAGTTAAGGACAACTGACTGCTTTCTGCACCAGGTGAAACCTACAACACTTAGATGACATGCCTCTGTAAACCCTCACAGAACCACTATGGGGTGTATGTTATAATCATCTGTATTTATCAAGAGAGAACCCCTAGACATAGGCTGTCTGTTCTTCAGCCTATCATACTTAAGAGGTTGGAGAATCTTTGGAAATATGTGAAGGAGCTATACCCATGTTGTATGACTTCCAGGATTAAAGAAAAGTCTGTTCACCGGAAATAGAGAAATAGTAATGACCAAAGAAATTATTCTGCCCATTTAATGACCCAGAAAGCTTATTGGGGTTACTTAAAGGAACATTCTGACTCGGAGAATTGCGTCATTGAAAACTACTTCCCACTTGAGCTCTCAAACACACACACACTCAGACACACACACACCATGGATTTTGTGAAAATCGCACCATTGAAGTCCTAACACACAGTCAACCTTACACTCCCTGTATATTCTAGCACTCTCTAAGACTACAGACATGTTAGGGACAAGAGGGAGCCATGACTAGCATACAGACGAGGGTCTAAGGCCCTCCCCACTCCTTCAAGGAGGGAATGACACTAGACTTACCACCATTAGCGTTGCTCTGGCTGTGACTATATTGTTCTTCTGATCTCACGGCCATGACTGAGAGTCCAGGTGTTGTGTTGATCACCATAGGAACTCTGCTTCACGGTGGTAATGATCTTATGACACACAGGGAATTGACCCTACCGCAACAACAGACCACAGCAATGGTAGGACCAGAACCTGGCTATGTGAGGTAGGCAGTAGGGTCTTCTCCCATAGGCGCACTCTAGGGGCTCTGGCATCAGATGCCGTTGTAAAGTGCAATATAGAATTCTTCGTCTATGGCAAGGCAGCTCTAAGCAAGAGATTTTTGGAAACATGTAGAAGTTAGGTAAAATCATAGAAATACAAAGTATTGGGCTACCTATGGCTTATCACCCAGAGCAGCTGTAGCCCAGGGTTCACAGAAGGAATGCTACAAGGGAAAAGGCAAATAAATTGATGTTACAGAGAAAAATGAGCAGACCATTTGTAATAGGTGGCTAATTTCAGCATTAATTACTCGGTAATTACTGGATGATTGCTGATTCTGTTCTCTTACATGATATATGAAGTTCAAAAGGGCACATTAAAGACAAGAATAAACATTCAAGAGCTAGAATTTCCTAGGAAGAAAAAAGAAAGAGGCAGTAAGGAAGGTAGCCAGCTTGGAGAATATAGAAGGGAACTAAGGGAAGCCTGCATCTATGGTTTCAGCCAAAGAACTCAGCCCTTAGCTACTTCCTACTATCCATCATTTGTTGGCCATACCATACATTTGCCAGCTGAAACTTACAGGAAAACATTTCAAAGCAAGAAAAGACTCTTTCAGAAAGGTTTCAGGTTCTAATGGACTGGGACCAAATTTGTGTAAGCTTTACAGCATGCATACATGCAAATATGTGTGTGTGTGCATATATATGTGTGTGCGTGTGCATATATACAGATGTGTGTTCACACACACATGCACACACACATATATAATTTCAGCTTTTCTTGCCTTTTATAGACTTGTATCTCTGCTGATCATATTGAAATAGAAGTTGGAACCGTGACCTGGGATTGTATGGTAGTACTAATTATTGCCAGGAGCCTTGGAGGGCAGCCGTGCGTTTGCCCATTTCTATCCTCAGCCTCTCCCAGCTATAATACACAAATGGCCTACTAGAGGTATCCTGGGGGCAGAGTTATGAGGAGCCCATGGTCCTTTTCTATTTTGGTAAGAGAGAATGCCTTCTAGGCTGAGAATAAAGGCTTTGGAGTCCAGTTAACTTGGATTCAAGTTGGTCTAGGCCAAGCCCTTGCACCTCGCTTTGCCCCTTCTGTAATGAGCACCTGAGGTGGGCCATCATGGGTCCCAAGGCAGAGAGCAACATGAGTCCCAGGAAGACTCCAGTGAAGGTTTCTGCATTGGTCCCAATCTGGGAAGGTGTCTCCGAACCAGAAACGCACCGGCTCTCAATATGGGTCACTTCATTACCATCCCAGTGACAGCAAACACAGTAAGCAGGCAAGTCAGAGTCCGGCACTGAGTGTTCTCAAGACAGTGAAGTGAGATGCAGAGAGAGAAAGTGAGGGCAGATGGCTCAGCTGGGGAGAGACTCCCCCAACCAATTCATTGATGATAAAACAAACCCATGTTGGAAAAATAGGGAAGAGTGTCCAGGGAGAATGAGCAGAGCATGGGAAGGCCCTAGGCAGGCTAGGGTGGAAGGATCAGGACCAGCTCAGCATAGGAGAGCAGAAGAAAGGCTCAATAAAGTTCAGCAACAGTGTGCGGGGCTTTCCATGTAGGTGGAGGCCAGTGGAGGAAGGCTCTTGGTGGTAAGAATAAGACATTCAGATTTTGTTCTGACTTTATGTGGAAACTATTACAGTGCTTTCATCAGATCGATGGATGTACACTTTATACTTCCAGATGATCCTTACACCTAAATGAGGGGGTGGAGTCATGGCAGGCTGGAGTTGGATTTACTTATGCTCCATGTAATCTTGGAATGGGGTTAAAGTGCTGAAGGAAAGAACAGTCATGTTAAGTGTGTTTTAGAGACTGGACCAGAAAACATGCTGGTGAGTTAGATATGGGACCAGGAGAGGAGCAGAGAGTGATGAGATCGTCGTCTAGGGTCTTCCTTCTGCTTTGGGTCTAACCAGACTGGGTGCTTTTGCCAAGATGGGGAAAGCTAACAGCGGTTGGAGGCAGGGAGTTGTAAAGGAAATCTAAGAGTAGGCTTTCTGGATTTTGTGCTGGGCACCTGATTTCATCCACAAGAGCTATCGGGTAAATGGCTGGCTGCAGGCGTGGAGCACTGGGAAATGAGCTGGTTGTAACATTCGGGCTTTGACTGTGATAAACAAGGCTGAGCAAGGTTCATTTCTCAGCTCAATCCTTTACAAACGTGTGATTGACACCTTTCAGATCTCACTCTCTAAGATGAAGAGCTGTGTCCTTCATCCTCCTTCACCTGTCCATCTCCTTTCTTCTCTTGGCTCTGTTTTGGAAAACCTAAATCAGAGAGCTTCAAATGCTGGCTTTGAAGATTGGACATGAAAGTAGAGGCAATCAAGGACCTAAGACAGACAGACTATCTTCCCAGGAAGAGGCCCACAGTGAAAGTTCTCATCCAAGTTATTGTCATCCAGATCCAGAACTAACAGACTGGCCAACAGCGGTGCCCTCCTTAGCTGGTACTACGTGCCAAGGTTCTTTACTCAGAACCCAAGGTTTAGCTACTAGCAGAGATATTAAATATTTTCTTTCTTATTACAAAGTAGATTATAGTTTCCTGGCATTGAAGAATGACTCCTCTTAGAAAAAGCCTGTCCCCCCTTATAAAGTATTTCTTGCCAGTCATGCCTCTCAGCTGGACCACCTAGGAGACATATACCAATGGATCTCCCTAAGCAGGCGCCAGACCTCCAAGAGAACTCACAGGTCCTGTTCTGGGACCTCATGCTATAACAGGGCACCCCCATTCCTCCGTTGGTGCCCGGCTTCCCTGATGTAGTCTTCACCACAAGGGTGGGGCAGGTAGGAGTGATAATGCATGCTAATTAGCCCTGGGCAGAGCTGTCATCAGGAACCCAGAAGCCACATGGTCCCAACCTGTTGGGAACTGGCACACTAAATTCAAACCAGCTGGCCTTTGTTTGGAAATGTTCTGGGAGGGTCCAGCCCACCCCGGACAGTGGAAGGGCTGGTGTTTCCCTACCGTGTGCTTGGTTCAGACACAAGGAATGTCTGTAACTGCTGTGCAAGTGTTGCAGCAGATCTGATTTTAGAGTTTCCTTTAAGCCATCTTTGACTTACTTGAGTAGGAATGGATCCTTACTTAGAGACAAGAAGAAGCTACATGAATCTGTGCCTATACTGTATCCAGCTTTAAGTCCTTCTATAACCTCCTGCTGTAGAACAAGAGCTCACTCTTTCCCACGCTTTGCTGGGCCTATCGCTTTGGGTCATTTCTGCTCTCTGTTAAAGTCTTAAATTGGGGCCATTCTGAGCTATTTTTCCTTCCAGAACGGGCCCGATTCTCTGTAATCTAGATGCTTCCCTTGCGTTCGTTGCTTTGCCAGATCCACTCCTCAATTGCCTGCCCCCACCCCACTAGTTTCCTCCTTTATCCCTCAATGTTCGGCTCCAAAGACCCTGGTTTAGTGTAGCCAGACTTGATTGGCTACCCCTATTATATCTTAATGGTGGCTGTACTCTTTTGTGGATTTTTTCTCCTATCCTCATGACCCAAGCCAGTGCCTTTCCAATCCTGTTCATTCTGCTAAGAAAGCTTTCCACCCACACTTGAACAAATGGCTTCCTCTAGGCAAGCCAGACTTGTGCCCAGTGTTCTCTTCACTTCCAAACCTCCTAGCCCACAGCAAAGCCCACAAGACCCCAAGTTGAAGTGCCCTGAACTCATGATCAAGCAGACAACATCATCTGTAAAACTATTGCATGCTTAGAACATTTTCTGTTGCATAAAAACCAGGCATGTCAGTCTGACAGTCATGTTAAAGTAGGATCTGGAATCCTAGCCTCAAGCATACGTAGGTTAAAACCCTGTAGAAGTAATGGGCACAAACCAGAGGCATGGAAGGAACAAGTAAAACCAAGAACCCCACAATCTGTGCTTTTGTCCTGTAATTTCTGCTCAATGCTGGTGGAACCTGGGTGAAACACAAGTCCTTAGCCAACTGCAGACATGTTATCATTATACAATAATAATCAAGATAATATAATAATAATATATTATCAAGAATAAATGAAAGCCATCCCAGCTCAATATTCAGGAAGCTGAAGCAGGAAAATTGCTGCAAGTTCAAAGCCAGTCAGAGTGACATGGCCATTCCAAACTTGCCTCAAAAACAAAACAAAACAAAGAAAAAAAATAATACTACCTTTCAAAGAAATAGCAAACTTTGTTTTATTACATTAATCATTACTATTATTAAAATAATAATAATGGGATCTTTTTAATCTTGGAATTTATAGTTTTCTCCTTGGAAATATGGTCACTAATGTGGGAAGAACAAAATTGCCTAGAGTGAGTGCTCTGATTTCTTTGTCCCTAGCAAAGCCTGGGGGGAGAGCTCTCAACACTCAACAACTGTTTCTGTGTGGGTTAAGTTCATTCCTTTCGGTGACTATCCTCTTTCAGGGAAGATACAACTCACTTCAGATGGAGGGCCAAGATCCAACACTTAATAATGATGAAAGGGAATTTGGGCTCTGACCAATTTGTGTCTTCCTTGAGGCACACTCTGCTATGTGTTCCTAAGCCCTGTCCTCCTTTCGCAGGGTTTTTCACCCAGATCTCCACCTTGGCTGATGTGCAGGAGAATGTCATGGAATACCTCCATGTGCTCAGCCGACCCAAAGTCATCGACCAGGAGCATGACGTGGTGTGGACCGAAGCATACATCGATAGCACTGTAAGCCTACAGGGCCCTGGGGGAGAGGCTGGGTTTGCCCTATGCTTCAGTGTAAGGGTTTTCTTGTGTTCATTCCAGGGACAAGACGTCATATCATTCTCCATTAGTTATGGCCTTTAGTACCATTGTCCCAGACTATAGATACAATAGACATTGTTGGCCCCAGCAACAAAGTCATGCTGGAAAATGGCCATGAAAATGACCTGCACCTCTGAGAGCATCAAACATGCTCCCTTTTTGTTTGTGACTTCCCCATCTCCCATGTGTGTTCACATTCCTGCATGAGAAAGTGGTGAGAAGCACAATAATGAACTCAGCTTTGCCACGTGTGAGGCCCAGTCTCAGTCGAAGATGTGACTGATGCTCACTGTGATAACAAATGGGGGCCACCACCAAGGATGCAATTACATCCTCCTCCCATAGACAGGCAAAAATGCGATTACGTGGGATTCTGTAAGCGTGGTTATGTGAACCCTGATCATGGGCTCCTGAAAAGTTGGATTCCAGTGTGTTCTTAAAAGCAGAGGCTTTGCCAGTCATCCAGTAATCATCCCACGGCCGTGTTTTTGTGTAATTTCAGGGCGATTTTTCATAGTGATATCAAGTCTGATGGGAGTGGCGTGTTTCATTTATTGATTGTAAATGTTCTCATGGGAGTGTTCTGCTGTCAGTTTTGTTGGGATTCACATAACATTAATCACGGCAGCACAGGCACAGCTGTGTTCTGGAGTGGTCTCCATGGCTACCTTAGGCATACTTTCCCTCTCTGGGTGCTCCTCTTCTTGTTCTTGCTGTGTTTCTGGCAGCTGCAGGCACACATGGGACAATAACAACACATGAAAACCAAACTGGCGACACCCTGACACATCCAGGCCACAACAGCTCACCCCACCCTACCCACAGTGGGACCTTCAAGACACAGATAGGAGTGTAACTCCTGGTTCAGGAGAATGTTCACCAAGTCACCTGACAATGAGAGGTGGGGGCTGGGAAACACTTTCTGGTTGCTGGTGACAATGATCTTTTGTCAGTTTGGGAGTCAGATTCCAGTTCAGTTCTCACTATAAAAACAAAATAGCTAGACTGCTATTTAATCTGACACCACATTTAAATCAATGACAATGATCACAACAGTCATAGTGCCATCTCTTTTTACCTGTAGTTAAGTGAAGCAGAAAAGCCAGGAACCAAGAAGAAGAATGGGTCTAGCTGGTGCTGAAGTTCAAACCACTCTGTAGTTTGTCATGCAAACTCTAGACATCTAGGTTGATCGGTTGTTTTAACTTCTCAGTATAAAAATGTAGTAACAGAATCTGAAGTTAAAGCCTATGATGCTTGAGCTTGAATAGATTAATAGAGCAGAGAGGCCAATAAAAGCCCGATGACATATGGGAACTTAGTGTATGATCTCATCTCAGCAGAGCTAGGCCATAATTTTAAAAGGCAAAGAGCATTTTAAAAGTTGAGTAACTGACAAGAGAGCTTGGCAGGTAAAGGCTCTTGCCACCAATCCTGATGACCTGAGTTTGATCTCCAGGACCTATAAGGTAAAAAGAGAACTAATTTTCATGGGTTATCCTCCTCTGCCCTCCACGCTTGAAACCATGACATGTGACCCCACCCTCACTCACAAACATAAACAAATAATGTAATAAAACATTTTGAAAAATTGAGGAGACCCTTCCAAAAAAATTTCTATAGAAAAAGCAATTAAAAGAAGACATAGGCAGGTCACAAAAATAACACAATGGCTTTTGATATGGAAAAAAAATATATACGTTCACCCATAGTAAGAAAAATGCTAACTAAACCATGATGAGATACCATTTCACAATAGCAGAGTGAAAAAATTAGAAACTTAGCCAGGTCCTCTGCTGGTGAAAATGCCAGCAAGGGAGACCTTCCATAGATCACTATGGAAATGCGCAGTGGGACGGTCTCTGTGGGGAAGGGAGTGGCGTTCCTTTGCCCTTTATCCCAGCAGTCATACTTGGAACCATGAAGGTAACTCCCCATCAAGACAAATGTATGTAAGATGTTTATTCACCAGAAGTGTGTGTAATTAATTTCCAAATGCTGGAAATTGTCTGACTCCCCAAGCGTTAAAGATTGTTCCTGTGAGCCATAGACTATTGGCAATAAGAGCGAGGGTGGTCTCTGCTTCTCAGCATAGCGGAGCAGGGCATGCTGCTAGGGAAAGTGGGAAAATGCAAGGGCGAGTCTTCTAGGTGGCACGTTGTGCAAACAGAAATGCAAAGTTAGGGAAACAAAAAGTCCATGGAATTGCTCACTTCTACGACATGATGACATGAGAAGATAGAGGCAGGGGAGGCAATGGGACATCCCTTTTTACATAGTTTTGATTTCTGTTGAACCTTTGAATATGTGTATGTCGTGTGTGTGTGTGTATGTGTGTGTGTGTGTGTGTGTG
>LOJH01000483.1:18842-47555 GCA_001685095.1 Ellobius talpinus | reverse complement strand
CACACACACACACACACACACACACACAGCTTGTATTGGCTCTGTCTCCTAGCCAGTTGCCCTTATAAGATGGAAATGAAACCTGCCTTCCAGGGTTGGCTCTAAGGACTGTCTTTTCAGGGAGTGAGAGTTACCTGTTCTCTCCCCTGTTCCGACTTCCCTCACTTCCTGCCTTCCCTTCATCCATCCTTCCTTCTTCTACAGTTCAGCATCACCCACACAGCTGTGTTAGTTCACCATGGCCAGGTAACAAACAGCCATGCATTGAACTGCTTAAAACGGTGCAGAGCATGGTCTTGAGGCTCCTGTGGGTGTCTGCCCATTCTGGAGCACACAAGGTCATGGGTAACTGGGAGTTGTACAAGAGCTCTCATCTACAGCTCAGAGCTCTTTCCCAGGAAGAGTCGGATGGTCAGGATTCTTGGCAGAGTTCTGTTGCTCACAGTAGTTGTAGGACCCAGGGCCCATTTTCTTGCCACCTGGAGACCACACTCAGAGGCCACCTGCAATCCTTACCACATCGGTGCTATCATCACACAAACTTCCCTGCTTCCAGACCAGCAGAGTTTATCTCTCTGTACTCAAACTCTCCTTAATGGCTTCTCCCATTATATTAGGTTCACTAGGCTAGCTTCCCTTTCGTTAATTTGTAATCAAATTTTTTTGGTAATTTGATTATGGGAGTGACATCTTTTCCTGCCCATTCCCAAGGGCAAGGGGTTTTACGGGGATGTACTTGTTGGGAGCTTGAGTCCTAGGATCCAGTTTGGAATATTGCCTGTCACAGCAGCTCCTCTGCCTCTGCGCTCTAATTGAGAACGGCTGATATACCAGGAGCAAATCCAGCCATGCCTTATCCTACAAACTCTCAGACCAGGGAGGCTGCGTCCATTCTTTTACAGCGTTTCAGGTCTCCATAATGTTTTCATTATGCTGTGATGTGGAGAGGGTTTTTTCCTCCTTTGGAAGCAGAAAACCCATGACCCTATTGACTTATATCATTTCCACCAAGTTCACAGGAAGGTGGCGTTTTTAATTGTCTAGTAAATCTGAACATTGCTTTAGTTTGCTTACTATGACCTTAGATCTTCTTTCTCCTTAATTACCTGAGTTAGTTGTCAAGGTGAAGGGGATTCCTGGCTGCTTGACTCACTAGGTGTAAGTGAGCAGCCAGCATCAACAGATATAGTTGTATAATCAACAATAGTTGACAGAATGGGAGTGTAGTGCTTTGCTTTTCTATTAATTACACATTGGCTCATGATGTTCTATGTGGAGACAAGTTCAGGGACGTGCCGAACCATGAACAAAGCCTAGGTTTGGATTCTTGCACTTGGGGTCACAGGTTGCATTTACCAAGCCTGACTCCAGTATCAGAGACAGAGCTCTCTTCATGACTCAATCTCCTGGCTTCTTGCTACCAGTCTGATTAAATATTCTATGTCTGCCATAGCTGCTCTATTCAATTTGCTTTCCTGGTGAAGACCAAATAAATGAATGAATGTTAACAACATTAATTATGTTTAATTTAATAAGATCTCATGTATTAATTGGCAAAACAGCAAACACCAGAATTCTGAAATTTATAGGCTTCTCATCTGAACACAAGTCATGCACAGCCATTATCTTGGAGGTGCAGAGCGAAAAATCATTATGAGTGAAATTTGTTCCATTTTGTAAGCAAATCACTTGCACTTTGCAGTTGGGTCTTAATCAGCTCGGTAAAGCTACCCAATCGCCATGTAGGGCAGAGGTAGCATCAAACCTTGGAGACATCTACACTCTGATAAACCCCTCCAGGGGAGTTTGCACAGATCTTGGTGATACACAGAAGGGAAGCAAGAAAATCTTTCAAAAACAGTGGGAATGTGACCATTTAAAATAATGAGAATTCATTACCCAGCCCTCCCGTCCCTTCCATTTGCTGGCAATGCAATTCAGCAGGCAATCTGCAGGAACTTCAAACCTATTTACTTGCGTTGGCAAATTGGACCTGCATCCTTCCTCCTCGCCCCCCACTAAGTCCGACTTGGAGGAAAGGCTTTGGGTTTGATAAATTGCACATTTGTTTCAGCTTCCCATCTAGGAATGGCACCTCAGCCATTGAGGAGTCATCAGGGTGATTGCTTTAAGCTACAACTTCTTACTGCCCAGAAGCAATTATTCAGAGGTGTCAAAGCCATCATAAGGAAGTTGTACTGGGCTGGAAATGGAATTTACAGTGTTTTCCCAAGACACCACTGTGTATCAAAGACGTTGCAATCATCAGGACGGAGAGATGCGGAAGGAGAAACAGAAACCTTCCTGCTGGGTTGTGGAACAGAGTCTGCCATCTGCATTACTTGGCATGGAGGAAGCTGATTACTTTGGGACCTCTATTTCATAGCAGATGGGTTCATTAAATTTAATAGCCTCCAGGGCCTTTAGAGACCGTGTTAAAAACATGTGGAGCATGCTGTGACACTTCTCTTCTGCCCCCACAGTCATTATAACTCTGGCACAGACGATAAATATTGCAGTACTTTATTTCCATCAAAACAGATTACTATTATAATTATTATTTTTTTTGCAGTAGATGCTGATGTGTGTTCCTGATTTAGGGAACCATTTATAGCCACCCAGATATTTTCTTCTTCTACTTGGTACTAGATTTATCTTTTAAACCCTTTTTATTTTTATTGTTGCTGTGATTTTTATTTCTTTTTCAGAGTCTAGTTTGTTTTTCCTTTGGAGTTGATATTTTAAGGCCACCAGTCAACGGTATAAATTTAACTTCCGAAAAGTAAAAAAAAAAAGTTATAAGCTCTTATATAGATAACAGTCAATACCAAAGAAGCTTAGGGCTGAAAATGAAGGAGCCTTTTGGGCATCAGGTGTTTATTGTTGTTTATGAGGTTGCAGTTCCATGATATGCACCTGTTGATGGTGACAGGCCAGCCTCTGTCCTCCACCATACAGAAACTGATGAGACCATTAAGCCCTGGTTGCCCTATGTCTTAGTTAGAGTTTCTATTGCTGTGAAAAGGCACTGTGGTCATGGCAAGTCTTATAAAGGAAAACATTCCATTGGGGTGGCTGGCTTACCATTTAGAGGTTCCATCCATTATCATCATGGTGGGACACAGCAGCATGCAGGCAGACGTGGTGCTGGAGGAGCTGAGAGTTCTACATCTTGCAGGCAACAGGAAGCCTGAGCAAAAGCCTGATCTCAAAGCCCTGCCCCACAGTGTCACACTTCCTCCAGCAAGGCCACACCTACTTCAACAAGGTCACACTTCCTAATAGTGCCACTCCCTATGAGTTTATAGGGCCAATCACATTCACACTGGCATACTCTGGAACATGGGGTGTTTGACAATTTGACGGCACAGGTAATTTCCAACTTGAAGTAGCATTGAAAGCGTGGGTTCTTAAAACAGTGTTGTCTTTGTTGTCTCTCCTGAAGTATGACTAGATTCTGCGGTCAGTCTTGTTATTATTTTGATTTATTTTTTATTCCTTTTGCCTTAATTTCTATACTAACTCCTAACTGACAGTGATGGCTTCTACTAGCCACTGACTTTCATTGTCACCATAGCCATTTCTCTTCCAGCATCTGCATCAACCCCTATTTGATTCACAGCTCTGCCTAAGGCTGTTGTTGTTTTTTTTATTCTTTTCCTCTTTAGGGGCCCCACCACCCAGCTCCCAAATAAATAACAGGGAGGCTTATTCTTTCTTATGAATGCCAGACCTTAGCTTCGCTTATGCCTAGCCAACTTTTCTTAATTTAAATTATCCTACCTTTTGCCTCTGGGTTTTTATCTTTATTTTATATACCTTTCTTTACTTCTTACTCTGTGACTGACCCCTGATGTCCTCCTCTCTACCTTTTCTCATTCTTTAATTCTCCCCCGGCCAAATTTCTCCTATTCTCTCTGCCTGCCAGCCCCACCTATCCTTTCTCCGGCCTTGCTGTTGACTGTTCAGCTCTTTATTAGACCAATCAAGTGTTTTAGACAGGCAAAGTAACACAGCTTCACAGAGTTAAACAAATGCAACATAAAAGAATGCAACACAGCTTTGCATCATTAAACAAATGCTCTACAGCATAAACAAATATAACACATTTTAAAATAATATTTCACAGCATAAGGGTGAGATGGCAATACTAACAGATGACCTGAATCTCACAGTGTAAGAAGAAATCAGTCTCCAAAGAAATTTGGTGTAGGAAGAACAGCTGAGAAGCCTGAAAGTCAGGCAAAAGAATTTAGCTCTAGAAGCCCAAAACAATCATTATTATATCAGTTTGTTCTTCATCATGGTACCACATTTGAAAGCTGTGGAAGTCATAATCTAATCACGTTTCTGTGAATTCTTTATTTATAGAACATATGAGTGAAGAAATACTGTGGTTGATTTTGGGGTATTGGGAACAGGGAGACCCCACTTCTAAGCTATCTTCAGAATGACAAGAGAGACTAGGCGTGGGAGAATTGTCTTGCCTGCCTTGGTGCTGTAGAGCCCAAGCGGTGTTGTAAGTGATTGTGTGTTCACCTTTGTATTTACAATAAGGTTTTAGATGGATTCCATTAGGAAATACGACTATGGAAATGATATCTGTCTCTACCAGAAAGCCAAATAGGTAAAGTTATTAAATATTTTTCTCAGTTACTAGAGACAACCAAAACTTAGCTCTCTGTTTGTGTCATCTCTCAGAAGCATTGACTATGGGTTCCAGGATCCACAGGATGTGAGATTTATTAGGAGCATTGCCTTAGGATCAGACATACCAAGGGTCTATCAAGAGCAACAGCCTCTCTATTGGCTGTGTCTGGAGCTGTTCTGCCATGCCCCTGTATTTTCTTCCTCAAATCTTGGCTGTAGTTCTCTTTCCAGAACAATTCTCCTACTCTCCTGGTCAATCTAGTAAAACCTGGTCTCCAAGTCCTGACTTTATATGTTATCCTGGTTCAAAAACTGTAGACATGAATTTGATGTTTATGTAGCTGGGTTTACATCTCCGAGCAAATCTCTATAGCCCATGTGTATATGTGGAGTTCATTCTGTCAGGCTCATGAAAGACCCTGTTGTAGAAACAGATCAGCCAGGGCTGTGGGTAAAGAGCCTTTCACAGAGAGATGTGAATGGGAGCAAATGCCTGGGATCCTAATGCCTTGGCATTTCCAAACCCCAGTTCTTCCATCTGAACTCCAGCAAGTCACAGCCCAACTAGGCTCTGATTTCAACCCACACAAGCATGTCTGCTTTCTGTGGAGTGCACTGGTGTCAGGCGTGAGAGTGGACAGCAGACTCCAGGAGGAAAGGGCTGGTCCAGGCCAGGGGCAGAAAGTGGGGTGGGGCAAGAAAGGTAGGTCATGGCCAAGTCCACACAGGCCCATAGGAGGACAGGCTGGCAGTTGAGAAGTCATTGTCAACAGGGAGGCCAGTCAATGCTGGGGAGTCCCATGTTCTTGAGGCACATGTCGGATATCAGATGTGGAATGGAGCCATCCAGCATCAGGTGTCCGTCATTTTATGAAGGAGTTACACCCAGTTAGTTACTGAACTAGTGTGTTCAGTAAGTCCTTGTGTCTAGTTTTCCCGATATGATTTTAAGACTTCCCTATGTCCCCGTGTTTATAGTGTGACCCCATTTCTATTCCTGGGGATAATTTATGTATCAGTCTATATTATCACTACCTCACAGATAGTGTAGTTTCTTGGTCCACTCCAGGGCTGGACTTCTCCTTCTTCCCAGAATGCCTAATAAACTGCTGGGAAAACAGTGTCCTAGGGCAACGCACAGCCGGAAGAACCGCTCTTTCACACAATATAAAATAACTTAGAGTAGGGGATAGTTTGATCTACTATCACTTTGCCCAGAAGGTGTCCCCCCAGCCCTCTCCCTGCTTCCAGATGGCCTGGCCATTCCCTTCCCCTACATACTATCCCTGTTGTATGGGTGGTAGGAGACCCCCACTCTTGTACCTTCTGAGGACTTAGGGAAATAGTTTTGGAAACCACAGCCAAAGCTGTATTGCTAGTCCCCCATCATGGCTCAGAAATGTGGGTGAATTATCTTCTCAGAACAGATTCTCATGCTTTGACATGGTTTAGACTAAAATGAACACATTCCTCCTGTTACCAGCATGAAGAACAATTAAAATAATCCAGAGAATCAGCCTGCGGTTTGATATCAGCTGCCAGCTTCATGTCTCTTGTGGTCTCTAGGATTTTCTCCATGTGAATAATTTAATTCTCTTATTCTTAGTCTGTAAGAATTGATGTAGCCATGATAAATATGATGCCCGTGAGACTGTGGCTCAGAGATGCCACAGATAAGAATTTGTCACCTCCCTTGGGCTCATAACCTATTTACAATCAGTGAGAAACCCTGCTTTGTGTTTTCTTGCCTTCATGGTCTTTCAGATCCAACATATGAACATTATGGTGATCAGAGGCGCCATCTAGCCCTACTCTATTCTGCTGGCGGTATGTACTCCTGTCAGCTGTCCTAGCCAAACCCGATGCTCAATGCCAGCTCCTTGGGGAAAATTCTTTAGAGCAAAGAAAAGATGAGCAGCAGCAGTAGTTAATTCAGATAAACAGGAACATGTTTTCAAATCAATTTATATTATTTGTAATCAAAGCTGCTGGAACAACAGCATCTTTTCAGGGCATTGGGCACAACTACTAAACACACTTGCCATTGATTTCTGCTCTGAAATTATCAAACCCAAGATGGTCCAAGATGAAGCCAGCAGGGAGAACCCACCACACAGTTTGGTTCTCTCTCGGGTACCAAGTTGGGAAGCAGCACTTGCCTTGTATCTTCCTTTTAGGAAAGGAAGGTTCATAGGTACCTCCTGTTGGTAGATTTCCCGTAGTATTCCTAATGAGGTACTTGTGGATAGCGCTACCCTTGTACCTTATAGGGTGGAGCCATCAAGAAACCCAATTAGAAAAATTTTGTTTGGAAAGATGTCACCAAGCTGCACCTGATCTGTTTTTGATTCCAAGTTAAAAATTAGAGAATTTAAAATATAGTAGGATAATCATGGCTCAGATTTTAGGGGAGCCTAAAGCCTATGTTTCAGGTGTATGTAGTAACTCACACTAACCTGATCTTTAGCACAAGCCTTCTCCATTGGGCCCTACTTTCCATCCCTGTCCTGCTCACAATCATAGGGATCTCAATAGCCAATCCCAGCACTCTCTCTAACCCAGACCATTGTACATGCTGTTCTTTCCTCAGGAAACCGTCTTCCTCACACCTTCCCTGGAACCTGTGTAAATGTCCCATGTTTTCAGTTTCATTATCCTCTGCTCCCATGACCTCCTCTCCCAGACCCTAGTCTACAGTGCAATGATCCGCTTTTCCTTCTGTGTACCTGGAAATTTTGAAGAACTCCTACTGCCCCAGAACATCTGCATGTGTTTAGGCTTCCTGAGGAGAAAGATGGTGTCTGACTCTTTGCAGTATGCTCAGTGAAGTGCTGGGAGCCATAGGTGTGTGCATTCTCCGGGGGCAGTAGGAATTTCATGGACTGGAGCTTTTCAAGCTGAGACACATCTGGAAACATCCTGTTAGTTAGAATAGCATCATTCTCAGCACCACCTTGAGCATGTCACTCAGTTCTCAAGGTCATCTTTGTAGTAGATGTGAACAATAGGTCATCTTCCCATCCCATTGGACATGACTGTGTGTCCAATACACCAGTTCAACAAGAAGTCTGACATCACATCCTCTCCTGAGTGATCAAGCTAGGTTTCTCTCAGACATGTCATTGTTGCGGGAAAATTAATCATACTTCTGTCCACTGTTAAAATGAAAGGAAATTTTTAATAGCAGTTACACTTTTAAAATCATTTCTGGATGCTAGGCATGTAACGGGCATCTAGGAAATCCTTGGATATAATTCCTAACATTGATTTTATATTTCCTGGCCTCCCATCTGCTGTTTTATCTATTGTCTTGAGGTACCTTACTATGGTGAGCAGAAGTGCACTATTGATACTAGACTTCACTCAAAGAATATCAGCTTTACTGATCCCTCATCTGTTGCTTAACACTCCCACGCCTGGGCTTTTGGACAGGCTTCTTTCTCTTCTGGAAAGCCACCTTGCATAGCTCCCTTCCTGGGGAGCAGCATTTATGAAGGTTCCATGCTTCTATTGAAATGTCACCCCATCCATCTTTGAGTTTCCATCTTAGGGCTTTGATGATCGATTATAATTGAGTACTTGGATTTTCCCATTCTTTAAAAGATCTTTCTTGTTTTTGTTACCCAACAACATGAGGACTGTGGACAAAGTCTGTGTTTTATCTGAAGAGCTCAAGCCCTTGGTGGATGCCCTGGATTAACTCTTTAGACCCAGGACGGCTCGTTGTCACCTGTCTCTGCTCAGTACTCATTGCACTGTCTCATGGGCTGTGCACACCACTTGCCCTCACTGTGTGCGATTTTACAGTGAGCCCGCAGACACCAGAGCAGCAGCACTAGGGTGATGGTGGCACCGAGAGCACTGGTCAGTATGGTCGGGCTTGACTTCCTTGTTGGAAACCTTGCTTTCTGATAAATTCTCCCTGCAGAAACTGGTTAGTATGCATGGCATCTTCAGCTGCCAAGGAGCAGTCCCTGATTTCAAGTGAAAGGACTTGGGAAATCAGGGGTGACACAGATGTGTTGAGAAGATCTGATTGCTTAAGTCATATTGTTTATGCTAAAGTGCTTGAGTCTGATGGAAAAGTTCCTAACAGTGGTTTTCTTGCTATAGATATGGTTTACGGATAAAGTGGGGAATGTGACTTTTCTTTTTTTTAATCTTGGTAGAGCATCATCCTAATTAATTTAGGTGGACTCCCAAGAAACTTGATATTAGGGGAGGCTGGGAAAAATATTTCGGTCCATAAAACCTCTTTAGCATTAGCACTCGTTTCTCCATCAAAATATAAATGCTATCTGCTTTTAATTACTGGCCTCATCCAGGCCAAGTTAATTACTGTGGGCTAGGCTGAACAGGAAAGTTCCCAGAAAGCCTGCTATCATGATGGAAGGGTAGAGCATTTCCTGCAGGAGAGGCTAAAGAAATCCTTAATGAATTAGCATCTTGACTTTTGCAACAGAATACTCAGGGCCTGGATGGGTGAAATCATAGGCTTTTGGCAGCTGTCTGCCTTCACAACACTTTGCAATCTGCTTCTTATTATTTTTCTGTTATGCAAAAGCATTGAATTCTCAAGTTAAGAAATATTGATCACTGCGTGACAATGGACACAAAACAAAAAATGTATCATCTTCAAAAACTCCTTTAAAAATGAAAGGCTTGCTTATTTTGTTTTGAAACTGTGTGGGTCATTTTTCTACTTAGAAAGTGCTGCGGTTTTGTTAAACATACGTTATTTAGAGGTTAAAATAATCTTAATCTTAACTATTAATATTTTTTAGAACAGATTTTTTTTCAACCACAAACAACCGAATACAAACAAGAAGGAACTTGGAAAAGAATACTGATGGTTGAACATGTGGGAGAGCAAGGAGGGAGGGCAGCTGCCTGGCCACAAGACCTGCATTCATGGCAGCCTGTGCTGTCCTGGCAGAGCTTTGCATTTTTATAAGGTCTAGTGATTTCCCCAGACTTCGTGGAATCTAGATCAAATGTGTCCGGTTCCCATTCCTCTGGTTATGATAATCAACACAGGGCTGAGGGAGGAGGGCTCAGGATGTGTGTATACTTTGCGGTCTTTCTGTGAGCCCAAATGCCCCTTCTCCATCTGCAGCTGGTCAGCAAATGGGAGGGGCCACTGTTAGCACAGCACCATTTTAGAGTCTCTTGTGTGACCAGATATAGGGTGACCTCATTCATTTCTAGACACCTATCAGGCCAAGAGTCAGTCTCCACATTGGACACAAAGATTTCATAGGTTTCATTTTTAAATTAAGTTCTTACAGTGAACAAGAAGAACCAATTCTCTGGCTGATAACTGTCAATCGTTTTGGTATTCCTTGGTACCCATCAGTGTGAAGCAATGAGGCTGTAGGTCCTTGTTCACAATATAACCAGGTTATCTTGAAAGCAAGCCTCTGGAGAATTCTGACATCTGTACAAACACATATTTGCTCATACGTGCTAAAGTCACCTGTTATGGAAGCTCAAGGAAGTCCAGGTTCTCGGTCCTTCTAAGAGTTCTGATGGTATATTTCATAGGAACAAAGGAATCTCCTACAGAAATCAGGTCATTCTCTGTTCTGATTCAGGTGACTGGGGTCCCAACTTGCAGCTGAATTCAAGACTCTTTAAAGCACTTGTCTGGAGCTTTAGTCTAACAGACAGATCTCCCAGAATCCTTTTGTGGGTTTATGTGGAGAAAACCAATGCCTCTGAACTCTATTAAACCAATCCAGAGTAGACACCTTCCATCATACTTATAATGATTATTTCTAATATCTGCAGTAGTCATTGATAAGCCCTCTGGGCTTGGTCAGAGATAATAGTTTTAACACTATGCAGAATGTCTATTCTTATTTTTCCTTAGATTAATATATTCTTATTTTATGTGTATGTTCTCCATGCATGCATAGAAGTATACCATGCAGGCAGCTCTCATGGACACCAGAAGGAGCCATCAGATCTCCCGAAACTAGAGCTACAGACAGTTGTGAGCTGCCATCTAGGTGCTGAGAACTGAGCCCAGTCCTGTGCAAAAGCATCAAGTGCTCTTAACCACCGAGCCATCTCTCCAGTCATCAGGACATCTGCTAATGATGAAAGCAGTTGAGAACCCCTACAGATCCCAGTTATCATTCACACTGCCATCAAACTGTCAACTTCCACCCTGTAGAATATTGCTGTGTTATGTTCTTTTCTATGAAATGGGGCTAGTGGTGCTGATCTTCTGTACTTGGTAAGCTTAAAAAAGAAGAACACTGCTCAGCACTATGCCAAACACATGGCTAGTACTTCATAACTGGGTAACTAGCAGTTCCAAATACTTACGATCTAGGCTCTGTATGTAGTATTTTTTCTTTTACTTGAGATTATCCAATTCTGACCATCTCCAAAATAACCAACAAACAAATAAATAAATACAGAGGTTAGGTGAGATGGGGCATGAATGCCCTTTCCTTCCAGAATTGCCTTAAGAACATGCTCTGAATGGTGGAAGCTCTGTGCCATGATTGGGTTGAAAGAGATCAAGTGACATTCTACCACGGCCATTGTCCTTTGTTGCCTTGGAAGTCATTATGGCTGTAGCTTTTGGAAATAGCTAGAGCAAGAAGGAAGTGGGACGCTGGGATAAGCCATGCTTTTTGGCTGTCTGATGGCCGCCTAGTGTGTCAAGGAGCCTGCAGGGAATGGCTAGTCTGCTGTGGTGGGTGATGCTCAGACACATCCTTCCTTCCAGTGCAGGCCTTACCTGAGCCACACAATGAGGACAACCAGAATGCCTAGAGCCTCAATAATGGGGCATAACTCCAAGCCTTTATAACTGCCTCAGCTTTCATTAGGTGCATTTTATTAACTCTGTTTTCCAGATGGTAGAGCCCACACTAAGAGAAATTCCACCATTTTTCTGAAAGATGGGGTAACTAAACAGACAAGTGAAACTAAACTCCCATAACCTGTGTGGATGGGAGACTCTCAGATAGGATGCCACAGAGTCTGAGATTTCCTCATCCCTGTGTGTGCTCTGATAGGGGACCCAGCCCCACAGGTTGCTTCCTAAAGGTTCTAGAGTCTTGAGAATGCCTGCTGTGAAGTTAGAGATGTCATTTCTGTCCTGCAGGCCTGAGTTAATCTATGTACAAAAGTTTGAAAGCTCCACTGTCTGCTTTTGGAGATAAAAACACTGAAGCCCAGCTTGACCTGGGTTGTGTTACCTGAACCTTGGCAACACAACCTTTGAATTTTTCAATGTGTAGCACTCCTGTGGGCCCTTCTCTGTACTACGGTAGAGGACAGGATGGAAACTCCCAACTCGTCACACTTGAGGAAGAAGCGCAGCATTCTTGGGGTTAAGTCGCTATTCACATCAACAGTGCTTGGTAGGTTTTAAATGTCCTGGAATGTACAGATTAGATGTGCCTGACATTAGGAAAGAATGAGGTGGGGGTTACCATCACAGCACGCGTCACATCCTGTATCTTCTGTAACTCCAACCATTGTCACTGTGTCAGAAATCTCACATTATTCCTAACACACACAGTTTTCCTAGGGAAACTGAAGGTCTGAACTAAGCTCCTCCTGGCATTTTAAATGACTCTGCATGGCAAGCCTGCCTACCTCAGTGAATACTCCAGCAATTCTCTAAGTGTGCTAGTAAATGCATCAAAGGCTCAGCCGGACAAACCAGTGTGACCTTAGGCAGCCACGACAGAGAGGATGACCTGTGAGAAAGATTCTCTCCCTCCACCCTGAAGATCCCCAGAATCAGACTAAGTGCCAAGCTCTTTTACCCACTAAGCAAACTTGTCTGCCCTTATTTCAACTATTTTTTCCAAGTATCTCCTTAGCTTACTCTTAAGTTGTACATGACAATGGCCCTGAGTTTTTATTTATTTATTTTCTGTGGCTGCATATTCATCCAATATGATGCCACACAAATAAAAGAATGTATGACTCAATGGTGAGATGGTGTCCACTCGGAACAATTTTTTCCCATTATAGTTGGGTCTGTCCTCCTAATTCTTACATAGTTGCTCAATGATGGGTGTAAGCCGTGCCTCCCCTGTGGACCCTGCCCACTGGTTCCATTGTCCTCACAGTATAACCATCTCTTCATCTGTGTCTCTCCAGTCTTCAGGACCTAACCTCTACCACTGTCACCTGCCCCAGAGGCTGACCCTTTATAGATATTTAGTAGGTAAATAGATAAGGAATAACTGTGTGGGAGTTTTGATAGGCTTAAACTAATAAAGATCTGAACACCGTGAGGTCATCACCCAGTTGCTAGACAGTACGTAATTCTGTATCTATCTGATCTATCCATGATTTAAAAGAAATCACAATGTGAACTTTTACATATGAAATATTGAAACTGGGAACACGTGCAGTAACACCTCACAGGGCCTGGGTCTTATTTATCTTTGCATGTGACCTGCATACCCAAGACACATTATTTATGTGAGTAGGCAAGCTCACTCATGAATGTATGACTTCAATTTGCCATCTCTCATTATGCTAGGTTTTCATATTTTCCACCATAGAGATATGGAAGACATTGTTTTTTGAAAGAGCTCTGTGGTTGGTACTCATTAATTTCAGTTAGCAACAAAAGAAAGATGAAAACAACCCAATGTTGCCATCCTCACATGCTTCAAAACTTGTCTCTTTCCGTGGGTGTTTCTCTGTGCACACATTTTTGAGCATGCCCCTCTCACTACACACGTAATGACAGTTGCTTTGAGTTTCAAGGCAGTTGAACTCTGAAACAGTTGCTTTAAGTTAGTTTTGGGTAACAAGCCAACAAGGTAACAATACAGTCTGACTCCGGTGAGCTAACCCACCTTATCAGATCAAGTCATCTATTTACAATTTCATTTTTTCATGCATTAATCTAAGTCACTATGAAGGTTTTTCTTAAAGTTTTATTTAATTATTATTTTGTGTGTATGAGTGGGTTTTTTTTCTGTATGAATGTCAGTACCCCATTTATATGCCTGGCCCTGGTGGAGACCAGAAGACCAGAAGAGGTTATTGTCATCCCCTGGAAGTGGAGTCAGATGCTATGAGCTGCCATGTGGGTGCTGGGAATCAAACCTGGGCCATCTGGAAGAGGACCCCTCTCCAGCCCCAAACTTTTAGTTTTTGAAATCAACCTATGATGTTAGATAGTATTAAGACATATTGAGCAAAGTGTATTTTTTGTGGTTCTACTTTACCCTGTCCTTAAGAACAATATATCTCACTCCAAGATTTTAATTTTTCTCTTAAAAATTTAGGCCATAAACATAGTTTATTTCTATGTATGAAACTGGTTTTATATCAGAGAAAGGTTAGAAAAGAACCTTTCCATATGTTCCATCATCTCTTTATACTCACTAACTAGGGCATATGAGCTAGATGTATAAGAGTAACAGAGAATTCTTTTATTTTATACGTATATAAATGCTTCATGGGTAACAACTGAAGCATTCCCTCCCCTCAGTCTTTTGGCTTGGAAACCTATATACTGTTTTAACAAAGGACAATTCAACATGGAGAAGTAACAATATTAAAAAAATACAAGTGATCTGGGCTTTTGGGATGATTCATATTTAGAGTTGAGCACAGAGGACACTAGTGTCAGGGTTTCTGTGTGGACACAAGTTTGTTCTCTCTCATTTGGAAGGACTGTCCTGCTGTGGAGGTGGCAGGAAGAAGCCTGCACAGCATGAAGTTTATGCTCTGATTTTAGGCAGGAGTGGGAGGACACAGAATTCCTTCTTCACCTACTGCTTCTCAGCTGTCTTCAGTTCAAAATAGTTCTCATGCCAAAGAGGCATATTTGAGGATCGTGGTTACTGGATTTACATAAATTTCCTTATTAATGAGCAGGGATGTCTTCCAAATCATTTTTAAGTTCCCCAAAGTGGCAATCTTGATGATGCAGAGAACTGAACTTCCTCCACAGTGCTTCGCAGGACAGAGGAGCCGCACAGCTGGATGGACACTGGGGAACAGAGTTTTCCCTTTACTTTATTCAGCTCGGGTCCTCAGTAAATCAGCTCTTCTTTCTGGACCCTACTTTCTGTATATAACTTGATCTTGTCCTCTATGAATAAGCATATGCAGGGAAAGTGAAATTGTGGATACTATTAATAGCCAAAAATCCATGTCATCGTAGTAACGACCCAGGGCAGAAGGACTAAATGTTCTCACAGACAGCAGTCACAGCCAGTTAGCTCTGAGGGGCTTCTCAAATTCTCAACATCTAGTGCTTAATAAGAGTTAAATTATTAAATAAGAAAAAAAGCCTATTCCTGCATTTATGTATTGCTGCTTGAGCAACAAAAACCAGAGTAAACATTACAGCTACACATATCAGATACTTACTCTTGTCCAGACATGGGCCCAAAAGATATATCAAAAATATATTTATAAATAAATATAAAAACTAAATTCTATTTAGTTACCAGGCATGGCAATGCACCTTGTAATGCCGCCACTGGTGAGGCTGAGAAAAGAGGGGCAAAATTCAAGGTCTATGTAGACATTAAAGGCCACCCTGTGATATATAATGAGACCCTGTGTCAAAAGTCAAAACACACAAAAATTATATTTAAATATGAAATTAAATCTATCATTTTCTGTGGGACAATGGTCTTGTATCCTATAAAGATTTATCACTTGTACTGGTTTAATAGCTGATTGGCCAGTAGTCAGGCAGGAAGTATAGGCAAGGCAACCAGAATAGGAGAATTCTGGGAAGAGGAAAGACTCGGTCTGCAGTTATCACCAAACACAGAAGAAGCAAGATAAAAGGTACTAAGCCACATGGCTAACACAAACAAGAATTATGGGTTAAAATAAGATGTAAGAGTTAATAAGAAGCCTGAGCTAATAAGTCAACCAGTTTATAATTAATGTATGCCTCTGTGTGTTTCTTTGGGACTGAACGGCTGCAGGACTTGGTGGGACAGAAACCTCTGTCAACAATCATTAGGTGTAAATAAATAGCATTTATGAGATAGGTGCTATTGTTGCTGGTGTTTGCTGACAATAAAACCGAACTATTGAATAGAGTTGAATAGTGTTCATGCCCAACTGTCCATTCAAATCATTTGCTTAAAACAAATAAAAATGATCTTTCGCATCTTAGAAGATAAACATTGTTTAAAAATAGAACCAGAGAGCTATTTCATATTCTACAAGGAAGCTAGGAAAATCTGGGCAGTTTTGGCCCAGATCACACTATTTTGCTGAGCTTTCTCCCTGCCGTCATCATGGAGCCCATAGCTGTTTGGAATTGAATCTGTGCCTCTGATTCATTTTCATATTACTCCTTCAACTGCCTGCACTGCCAAAGCCTCCTCCAAAGCCCCTCTAAAGCCTACATGGATTATGGTCGTGTCAGGGAGGCAGCATGACTCATCCGAGCAGGGCTTACACCTAAGTGCCCAGGTTGGACAGCATGAGTTGTGGCAGTCCAGGCTGACTCAGGAGCCCAAGCCATTCTTCTCTGTCCTGTTCTCAGAAGAGTTATAAAATGGAGGTGTCCAAGTAGATGTCCCACACAATAAGAGGTGTGGTTTTTCTTTTTGGCCTGCTCTGGCATCTGTATCACTTAGGGAGATGGCACGGATGGTCTGTGCTAATTAAGAACACAGGACAGAGAGTGTGGGGTTTAAATGTTCACCGTATGACTTGGGATAGCTTCCTTAATGCATCTGTGCTTCTGTTTAGTCATATATAAAAGAAGGATCTTGGGAGACCATGTCTGTCCAGACTGTATTCAAGATAACTGATGCAGTCAGTGTCTTTTCTCAGGGACCCACCTTCTTCCATGTTACCTGTTGGTTCTACGGCAATCATAGGTGCCTGTTGTTACTGTAGGTGACAGTTCAGCATCTGTTGGTTGTTCATCATCCATGTCAAATGGGAAGCTGCCAGGAGCCAGTGCTCGGGAAGGTTGGTATAAGGTAAGGGTAGAGGAAGACCATAGCTCTGTTCACACCATGCTGCACCATCTGAGGTGCTCACTGTCAGGCTAGATTTACTTATTTGTAATTAGCATACAAAGTATTAAGTTCCCTTATGATATTTTCAAATAAAATTTACTTCTGTTGGTTCCCATCCCCACCTTATCCCCCACCTCCTTGCCCTGACACCCGTCCCCACTCCGTAGCCTTTCTGCTTTCACATGACTGGGTGTGTCCTATTGCCCTCCCCAACCTTCAGACCTGTGCTCCACTTCTCATGGTCTCCTTTCCAGTTCCCATTCATAAACAGGATAGGGAAGTGCACAGACAATTCTAAAAAGAAGAGATGCAGTTGGGCAATGAACACTTTTAAAAGTGTTCAACATCCCAAGCCACCAGGGAAAAGCAAATTTAAACAACTTCAAGATTGGATCTTAGCCTAGTAAGAATGGGTTTCACCATGAAGAAAGTAAAATGAAATATTGGTGAGGATGCAGGCAAAAAGAACCCTGAAAGTACTCAGCTTTAGGGTACTTTGAGTACCCTTATGGGTGCCTCCAGGCAGTGTCTGTTTAAGCTAGGGACATTTGGGGATTTTGACATTTTTCATCTGCCCTCTTCACCTGCTACCCTCCCTAACTGAATTTTGACCTTCCCTAAATTTTGGTCAGCCTGAGCACCTCTCCTCTGAGGCTCAGGAATCCCAGCATTTAAAGAGAAGCAGACAATTCTCAGTTGCTGTCCCTCAAATCCACTGGTGCTCACATCGTGAGCCCCACCTCTGGGGGCCACAGTGAACTGAGCTGGCGCTTGACTCTGCCTTCTGAAGACTTCCAACCCCAGCCCATTGTCTAAACGGGCTTTTCTTCTCTTGTTAGGTGTTCAATGTGTGAGCATGGGTGAAAGATTGTGGAATCGGTGGCTGAGTCAACCCCCAAATAGCCACCATCCCTCAATCAAAAATACTTAGTTTTGTGGTGTCTCCCAACACTGTTAATCAGCCACCTAGCCGAGGGGCTACCCAAAGAGTGCCTGGCCTTTCCTTGTATTTCCACTGAACTTTCTGCTGTGGATAGGATATGGCTAGTCCTTACTCTGGGAATGTGCCATGATCAATCGATTCTGCAGCTTTCTCATCACCAGGAGTCTCTTAGCTACATGCACATGTGGCTGTCTTAAAATGGGTGGCAAACAGTCACCACCTAGGCCATTTTCTTTCTCCCGGCTCAGAGGTCAGAGATTGTGTCTTCAGTTGTCAGGTCTACCTCCCTAGTCACAGCATACTCAGTGGGTAGCTGTGCCTTTCACTCAGGACCCAGCAGAGACAGAACTGTGGAGATGGAGAAGCAAGGGTGAGAAATGTAAGCTTAGTTCACGTGTGATGAGCTGCTTTCCACTTTTGGCTTCAGAGTTTAAATTTGCATAATTCTTTCAAAAATGAAAAATTAATTATTTATGACTGTAGCTTTTAACCAAACTGTGCTTTTAAAGCTCTGGATAATTTAAATAAAATCTTTTCTGCAAACACTTTTGGCTCATTAGAATGAGAAAACTATTGGTCTATTTAATTAAAAGGACATTATCTGCCATTTGAATTTTCTTTTTTTCTGCTTTACAATAGAGGGAAATCACAGTGAGACAGACTAGAGTTAATTAACTTGTCTCAAAAGTAGCCATATTTGGCCTTTGAGTTTTAATTTTAAAGAGATATATTTTAATAAAGTAATCAATCATTTCTGAAGAGTGGAAGGTAACCCCTAACCCTCATGCTCACAATGGTGATGGTGGCACTTCTGTATGTGGTGTGGCCATCTTGCTATAGAGGCTTTTTTCCAGAAGCCCACGCCCACAAAGTGGACATATTTGTGACATGCTCTGAGTAACAGGATATGCTGGTGTTTTCCCAGATCATGACAGGCACACAGTTTTGCCCTGAGGGGCCATGTGCTGGTTAATTTTGAATGTTAACTGGATATAATAGATTATAGTTCTGTCTAGGACTTGCCTAGATCAGGTTGGCCTTCGTGCATGTCCGTGAGGGTTTGTCTTGCTTTCTAATTGACCTAGCCCATGGATGTCAGGCACCGTTATCTGGGCATAGAATTTAGGCTTGTATAAGAGTGGAGGGAGCTTGCTGAATGCAAGCAAGCAGGTATCGTGGTTGCATTTGTTTATCTCTGCTCTAGACTCTAGATGTGGTATTGCCTTTCCCAGGAATAAGGGTCCTGAGATTATAAACCAGATAAACCTGTTTTCTTCCCTTTTTTTTTAAATAGAGTATTTGTCAAAGAAATAGCAATGAAATCAGACCAAGCCAGCAGATAGTTGATTTGAGGTCTCCGTCTTAGGTTCTCATATGCAGTGATCTGTGGGCCCAGATCCAAGGACACATATAGTTTCTTCGTTTGATCCAGGGCTTACAAAATTCTTTGGCTCCACAGTCAGGAGCTGCCGGAATAGGTAGTGCAGCATTGCTTGCCTTAGTATCTTAGCTGTCCTCGGCGATGAGAGGAGTTCAGCTTTGGCAGATGTACGTGGTTAAGAATCTGCTGATTCATCCCACTGGGACATCAGATTATCAGTTTATCTTTAGGTGTGGCTGGATCAAAGCACCCAAAGGATGTCAGAATTCTGACTTTCATCTTCTCTTCCCTGTTTTCCTCTGTGTGACTCTAATCTCCTTCCATAGAAGGAAGAAGTAATGCTTCTCCTTCAATGTCACAACTGTCACCAAGAGCCACAAATATCTGCTCATCTTTTCTCATGCCTTAAGGTTCTAGCTAACAACTGGACGCTGGCACTCAGACCTCCTTCCCCTTGTCATCTCCTCCTGAGCCAGTTCTGTCATCAACAGGATGGAGAATGCAGGTGTGGGGAGACACATACTTATCTTTTGGTTAAAGGGAAGGTGGATTCATCCTACGTCCAACTAAAAGGTCTTGAGAGAAAATCATGGCATTATCCTTGGTGAGCAATCCTGTGTCCATTGCTGGAAGAAGTCTATTCAAGTAAAATACAGCTATTCTATGCTAGTCTCTCCAGACAGAAAAACCAGTGAATCCAAGCAAGCCCTCTTGCTTTCCTCTTGTGGATATTCCATTCTGATCTGGTGCTCAAAAGCTGCTGTGGGCATTCAGACAGAGTGAGCAGAGCTTGCCTGTATTCTGTACTTGTGGCCTTTGTTGGAAAGACTCAAAGGCTTGGGTGACTTGGTGTTTGGGCACTAGTGTCACCTAGAAACATCTTTACTTCCATGTCTGGTGTTTGGTCCTGACTGTTGACTAGGACCTCATGTGACATGGGAAGGAAACCCCTACCCTGGCCACACCTTCAATGTCCTTCCATGTGGTCACTGCATGGGCTCTGTTAGCTTCCTCACAAGAGAGCTCCTGGTGTTATGAATGAAGCAGAGTGTGTGACATTTTACTCCTTTGTCCTGGGAATCCATATGGTGCCACTTCAGTCACGCTGTCTAGATCAAGGCGTTCACCAAAGTCTTCCCCGTTTTAAGGGCAGAGAATCAAGACCCCCTATGCTATGTGTAGAACAGTCCTCATTGAACCGCTAAAGGGGCACTGCCATCTGCACAGCCAGCATGCATTACAAATTATAACAACTGATGCCAACTACAAGACTACAATAACCCCACATTCCTGCAATTAACAGAGTTGAGCATCACATTTTTTTTCTTCTACTACACCACTGGATTCAGTTTGGTCACACTTTTACTAAGGATTTTTACTTGTATTCTTAAAAAAGGATATAAGTCTGTGTCTTACTTCTTATATATGTTCAGATTTTGGTATATCAGTCTAAGAAAATAAGTATTTTTTAGAAACAAGTTTTTGTGAGATTGCTGTACTTTGGGAATGTTTGTTAGAATTTACTAATGAAACTATTTGAGCCTGGGGCTTTCTTTGTGGGAAATTTATTTCTTTTATAGGTATAGGCTATTTAGATTTTATGTTTCTTATGTCAACTTTGTTGATTTGCATCTTAAAGAACCTTCCCATTTCTTCTAAGTTGCTGAATGTATTGGCATGAAGATGTTCATAATAGCCTTTTGTTAGTCTCTTGAATTTTTAAAATTTATGGTGATGACTTCTCTCATTCCTGATATGGGCAATTTGTGGAATCAATTCTATGTTTCAATTTTATTGATATTTTCAAAGAACTACCATTGAGTGCTTCTAGGTTTTACTCCATTGTTTGGCCGTTTCCAATTCATTTTTCTTCTTGTCCTTTATCACTCTCTGCTCATTTTGTATTCACCTTGGTGTCTTTTCTAGCCCTGACTGAGATATACAGACTGTTGTGATGGAGACTTCTGTGCTGTTGTGGACCGCACCCCCCGTGCCACACCCCTGGCTCACTGCCACACCCCAACCCCAGCTCTGCTTCCTTTCTAAACACTGCTCCAGCTAGCATGTATACTCCCCCACCACACCCCTGCCCCACTGCCACACCCCAACCCCAGCTCTGCTTTTTTTCTGAATACTGCTCCAGCTAGCATGTCTTGTAACTATTAAGTTACTTAGGAGTTTGTCACTTTTCAGGTGTATTTGGATATTACTGGGTTTGTGATCATCACTGATTTTTATCTGACACATGTTCGGAAAATACATGGCATGTGACTTAAGTCATTATTAATTTATTATGATGTATTGTGCCACATATGGAATTACCTAGGGACAATTTCCTATGTACTTAGAATGTACATTTTATAATTAGTCTGTATCTTGTTTTATAAATCCCAATTAGATAAATATTGGTTCATAGTGTTTAGGTCGTTTATAACACTACTGGTTCTCTGAATGGCTGTTTTTCCTAGTTATTGAGAGGAGATGGATGGCATCATTAAAGGTCCAGATGTTTATATTCTGACAGTTTTTATATTTTACATAATATATGTACATAGAGATGTCATGTTAGGAGCATACATAAGGATTAACAATTATTATGTCCTCTTGAAGAATAAACCCTTTGTCATTACGAAATATTTCTGCTTATTTCTGGCAATATTCTTTGTCATGAAGTTTACACTGCGATTTGTTCTAGTATGTAATCATCCCAATTTTGTTATTGATTATTCTACTGTGGCAAACATTTTCTTTAAGTTTTTACCTTTAGTCTCTACATCTTTTTTCAAAAGACCTTTTTATTAACTAATACATTTGAATCTCCCTTTTCTTTTTATTCAGTCTAATATCTCTACTACAATATTATTTTATAATCATTCTATATTTAATGCTATTATATTATTTAGGGTTAAGTTAAGATATGGTATGAGTTTTTAAATATTATATATATTCTTTTGTTCTTATGTTCATTATGGTGTTAAAGATATATGTTCAAATATGTATAAATATTACAAAAGTTTGTTGCTACTTATACATAACATATAAATATATGATTAATATATAACTATTTAAAAATATATAATAGAACAGATATACACATAAATTATCATATATGCACATATGCATATGCTATTATATTTAACTTTATTGTGTTATAACTACACATGCATTATTTATAACTAGACATAATTTATATATAAAAAGATGGCATATATAAATACAAAGAGAAACACATAAGCATATATTTGTACACTTAGGTATTCTGTTCTTTTCATTCTGCATTTGTTATTGTTCCTTTTTATTGATGTGTTCCAAGTGAGGTCGCAGGTGGTCCAGCTGGCCTTAAACTTCAGGTTCTTCTGCTTCTATTCTTGGAGTGCTAGGTTTACAGGCACAGCTCACCACGCCAGCTTCTCTCCTCTCTGGAAATGAGTTTTATCCTTCTGTGCCATATTCTCTGAGTGTTTTCTCTGTTGTTAGTTATTTGTGTATCTAAGCACTCACGATGTACGTTCTTACAGTCAATGCAGATGACAGTAGGTCACCTGCCACCCGCTCCATGGCACCTGCCTTATTATCTTGCAGTTTGCTTCCACATGTGATCTTTCACATCCATACACTGACTTTCAAAAGGGTAAGGGCTGGGGAGGTAGCTCAGTAAAATGTTTCTTGTGCAAGCATGAAGATCAGAGTTCAAATCCCCAAGCATCACACAAGAGCTGGGCACAGTAGCACACATCTGTAATTCCAATACTCTATGGTAGATGGAAAGTAGAGACAGGAGAACACCTGGAATCTCACCATCCAGCAAACCTTGTGTGCTTAGTTACAAAAACAAGCTACCTTGCCTTAGACGAGGTAAATGACAAGGACCGAGGTAGTCTTCCAGGCAGAGGTGTGTGAATGCTTGCACTCACATACATAAACAACCCTCCCACATGCACATACATGCATACATTCACACATACATCATATACACATATACAAAATCAAACTAAATAAGTAAAATTTTTAAGTCGTGTGTCTTTTAATTTTAGAGGTCTCATTTCCCTTAGAATTTTATTGTGTTTTAATTTTTATTTCCTTATTCATTGTATTCATGTTTTCCTTTAAATCTTTGATGTTTTGCATTGCTGTTTTCAAGCCTATGTTTGATAGTTCCATCATTTTTTACTTTACTCCCAAATATTAATCAGATTGTTCGTTCCCTGAAGAGTCATAGTTTCCTGTCTCCAGACCCAGTAATATTTAGCAACTACAGATACAATGAAAGTGCATTATGCTTTTGCAAACATTAATTTTGGCTTTCCTTAAGAAGTGCTAAGGTGTTTTTATTTTAATCTGACAGTCACTTAATGTAGCAAAGTATCATTAGTTTTAGACTTTGAGTGGGAAAATAGGGGGGCTCACTCACTCTATAGCTAGTTTAGCTACAGAACAAGCCCCACATTTCCCTAGGTTCCTAGTGTTAATCTCACGCAAATAAGCAAATTTTATGCTCTCATGGGTTGAAACTCAAGAATCCAGAGCTTTACTGAAAGTCCAGTGATGCTGCTTTTCTCTCCAGCCTGTGCCTCCTCCCCCCACCCCCGGCCCCCTGCTTTGTCCAGCCCTGTGGAGCCCGTGTTAGACCTGCTCATCTTGTTTTGTTAAGTCAGTGATGAAGCCCTCTTTGTAGATTTCTGCATAGCTCTCTTCTTTGCTGCCCTCCATTGCAAACCTAGCCTTACAGCTCCAGTGACCTCTGAACCAGCGATGCTCAGCCAGCCGAGCTCTGCTTTTGTGTCCTCATCCTCTAATTCTTGTCAATAGTTCCTGTAAAAACAAAACAAAGCAGAAGACTAGAGATTGTCTCACCTTGTCTTAGAAGCATAGCCTGTGTTCTTGATAAACATCTGTGTCTTGTGCGCCATTCAGCTTTGTAGTTGTATCAGGTTTGGTTTATCTACTGTTACTTGCTCTGCTGTGGCCCTAATCAGAAACCTAGAGACAAAAGATTATTCAAGTAGCTGATTTATCCAAATTCAGGATAGGAAACTTAATTGAAGTTAGGTAGCTCAGTCAAACGATGATGCCTGCATTGTATCTAATGCACACGTATGTTTGTTTTTAATAAGAGCAGTTGCTGTTCAGGTTTTTGCCTTTGGATCCCTGTAGTTCTCAGGTAGAAACTCAGAAACATATCTGCCTCTTTGAGGTTTGTGCCCAAGTGCCACTGATAAGGCATTACCTTCTCAAGTAAGACAACCTCCTTCAGAATGGTAAGAGGGCATTAGGAGACCCAGACATTTGATAAAAGTTATTCTGATTCACGATTTAATTGTAAATTAATCAAGACCATAAGAAGAAAATTCCACTGAAAAGACACACGGATTTCAAATTATAGGAACATGTGTTTGGCAATGCATTCTTTAAGGACTGCCAAACCCCAGGCTTACAGGGTGGGGAGAATTCAGCGTGAGAGCCTCAGCAGTCCCAGCATGTTAACAGGCTTCCCTGCCCAGACGTGACCCAAATCAACCTGCGGTAGTGGAGCAGTCTCCTGTAGGCAGGCTGGTGCAGAGCACACAGGTCTCTTCCAGTCTTTGGGCAAGCAGATGATTTCAGAATCATCTGCACACTGAGTTCCCTTCCTTGTCTGTTAATAGGGGACTAAAGTTATTTTGAGGGAAAACTGGTTAGATTTTTTAAAAAAAAAAAAAACTTGATTGTGCTACCAGGCCAAAATAAGGCATTGGGGTCACTCTGTCTTACCACTTGTAGACTGCAGATGGCCATACTGTCTGTCACCCTCCATCCATCTGGGGAATTTCAGGACTGATTCAGAGCCCACAGCGACTGGCCTGCCTTAGGGTACAGAGACTGCATTTGAAAGTTTTACTATTAGTCAACACAAGCCAGTCTTTTTACCAGAGACTTCCTACAGGCCCAAGGAAAACTGGTGCTGGGAAAACATGACTTTAGTATAAAATATATTCACTGATAGGCCAAGGCAAAAACAATATAAAAGAGTTTCTATAATATACAGAAAAGAACTCGTGTGTATGTGTATTTGTGCGTGTGTGCGCTACACATGTGTGTGGGGTTCACATGGTAACTCTTGAATCAGTTCTCACTTGCCACCTGTGGGATCTGGGCTCTAATCTGAAGCCATCAGGCCCAGCATGGGCAAGTGCCTCTTCCACTGAGCCATCTCACTAGCCCAGTAATATAAAGCTTAAATAGGGAGTTTAACATGTATTTTAAATTATGTTAACATATTATTAAGGTCATTATGGGTCTTGATTAGTGTTGGAAAGTTGCTTAGGAATTATCCATTAAGAACCTATTTTTCCTGTAAGTCTTGCATTTTTGTGTGTGGATTTTATGGAAAGTAAGATTGCTTTCTGTTACTTTTATGTTTTATGTGTATGGCTGTTTTGTTCGCATATGTGTCTGTGCACCACATACGTGAAGTGCCCTGGGAGGCCAGAAGAGCATGTCAGATCCCTTGGGACTGGAGTTACAGATGGTTGTGAGCCAGCATGTGGGTGCTGGAAATGAATCTGGGTCCTCTGGGAGAGCATCCACTGTTCTTAACTGTAGAGCCATCTCTCTGCATCCAAAGGTGAAATTTCTAAGAGGGGCCACATCATAGCAGAATTGCCAGCAATTGAACTCGATTCTATTAGCTTGTTTTTGTATATGAGATCTATAGTACTATATTTTTGATATATATACATACATACATATATATATACATATATACATATATATAATAGCACTGATTTTTGACCCATTCTTTGTTGTATATAGCTTGATTTTATTTCTTCTTGGCTGTTCCCTTTCATTTTTGTTATCTATGGAAAATCGTGCCTGTTCTCATTGTACGTGGAGAGGGTGACTTGAAACCCTGGTCATCTTTTTTTCAGGATTCACTGTTTCTAGTTGAGTTATGCTATGGATTTCTCTGAGGTCCAACAGTTTGTCAGGTCTCTGCAGAATCCCGTCTGAAGACATCTATCAGACAGAGTAATCATGTCATAACAGAACCTTGAGTTTTCATTAATTTTCTTCTGAGAGGGTTTTTTATGCCTCATTTTCTAGGGAGGTCGGGTACTCACTCATCTACTTTGGAGGGTTTTAAGTTCATTGTCACCTCGTTTCCTTGTGAGATTTTCCATGTAGGGTCATTCTGGCCATTGCTGACCCTGCTGGCTCTTCAGAGCCATGACCTGCCAAATAAGCTCTCAGCTCTCAGGCAGCAAAGCCCATGTCCCCACAAGTGGCTCCAGACAGGAGGCTAAAAGAAAGTGTCAGTGCCTTTCTCTGCCGCACCGCTCTTGGTGCTTCTCTTCCTATACTCCATCCCTCCCCTAACCGCCTTGCAACTGTCTCCTTATATGGCTCTGAGTTGGCTCCAAGTTCATCTTCTCAGAGGAATTACATGACATGCATAAATTATGAAACATTTTTGCAAATTAAGTTTTAATTAAAACCAGCAGAGCCTCAGACTGGATGCCGTCACAATGTTGAAAAGTGACACCGGGAGGGTGGGAGTTCAGGAGGAGGTCCGGGTGGGTTCACAGCCCCTGCAGATCTTTCTAGAAGAAAAGCTGCTGAAGAGCACTCCCCTGCCTTAATCAGTCCTGCTACCTCATGTCTGCATGCCTCCAAGCCATGGCTGGCCATGTGGATTAGAGAAAACACAAACCCATCTCAGCGGAAGTTTTATCTGGAGTGTGCCCCACTTCTAGCTGGTTTTGCCAACCTGTGTCCCCGTGAGAACCGGTAGACCTGCTGCTCCCCCACATTGTCAGAACTGCAATTCAGATGGCTTTCAGCAGGATGACCACCCAAAGAAGGCTGAAGAATGGCAGTTTTAATTGGAACCTTGCTTTTCCAATACAATGCAGAGTTCAAGCTTGCCGAGAAGTGACTTCTTATTGTGAGAAATATTAGAATGTTATAACGGCAAACTGTCTAGGGCTTTCCCCCTGCTGATAGTCTAAGCTATATGTAATGTGAGAATGGTTCTGCTCTGCCCATTAATAATCCACATTTTCCAGCATCCCCCAAAATGTCTTCCATCAAGTGGATAATTTATGCAGGCTTGTCTTTCGTCTAGGCAGGGTTTCATGACCAGAGCAGAACCCCAGATCATTTCATCTGAGACTTGTTTGACAAATCTGACCTTTTGTCACCAGTCTCCTCCCTTCCACCGACTCCCCTGCTGCTGCTCTGGGATGGGGAGAGCAGGGCTGTATTCTCCGCAGGCCTGCCGCAGAGCTAGCCAGCCCCTCAACAACGCTGAAGGTTCCATTCCGTCTCTAACACATTTAGAACACAAGGAAGGCCCGTTCAGCTAATCCATATTTCGATGTGACTGGAAGATGTCTTTTTTAAAAAGACGATGCATTGCTGGCACGGGCACAGTGAAACAAACATCAAAGAGAGAGGGTTTTAGTGGTACAGTTTTCCTGAGAGCATTTGGACTAAACCACACAGTGCCTTTTAGCCAATAATTCAAGTTCTTGAGAGACAGAGCCTGTGTATAAGAACTTAAGGGAAGGGTTATTACAGTGTCCTTCATGTTAGTGACAGGACAGAACCAGTCTAGATAACCAACATTAGGAGTTCAGTAAGTAAATTTTTATGTGTTGAAGTAACTTAAACATCACGTTATATTTCACGTGTTAATTAAGATCAACCATGGATATTGGCAACATAGATGGCTTTAAATACGGTTTCCCTCTTTTCCTTCAATCAGTTTTATGTGTGTGTGTTGGTGGTGGTGGTGGTAGTGGTGTGTGCGTGTGTGAGTGTGTGTGTATATGTTTGATTGTTGCTGTTGTTGGTGGTGGTGGTAGTGGTGTGTGTGTGTGTTTGATTGTTGCTGTTGGTGGTGGTGTGTGTGGTTGATGATAGTGGGGCATGTGTGTGATGTATCTATGTGTGTGGTGGTGGTAGTGTGTGTGTGTGTGTTTGTGTATGTATAGTGGTGATGGTGGTGATAGTGTGTGCGTGTGTTTGAGTGTTTTCTTCAATTGCTCTCTCCCTTATTTTTTGAGAAGGGTCTCTCACCGAGGCTGGAGTTTAGGGACTCAGCTAGACTATCCAGCCAGCAAACTCTAGGGCTGCTTCTGTCCTTTGTTCCCTAGTGCTGTGATCACAAGAATGCACCACTGTGCTTTGCTCTGCATGTAGGATGCCATGATCTGAAACGCTGCGCAGCAAGCACTTCACCAGTGGAGCCACCCCCATGGTGTCATATCTGCTCTTCTACAATGAACATGCAGTACTTTCCTGATTCTTAAAGCCACTCTTAATATGTGTGTGTGCATATGTATATATACAAACATATATATTATATTACAGAGGTCTTTCTGTCCATTTTGTATTTAAACATACTGTTAGAAAAAACTAATTGCCATCTGTACCATAAACTTCATGTTGAGAAATTATTAAATTATATTTGGTTTGGTAATGTAATACCTGAGCTAAAAAAAAGGCAAAAATATTTGGAATAGAGACCATTTTCCCCTTTAGTCTTTCCAGCAGAGGTTTATGTAAGTATTAAGAATCAGGATGGAAATTGAGTAATGTTAAAATAAAATAGTTAGCCATAGCTGTGCACTTGTTTAATCCTGTTTCTGTTTTCACTTCCCCCTCTGCCATGCTATCTGTTCCACTGCTTGCATTTTCTTCTTCCTCCTTCATCGCTACTGCAGGACAAGGGCTGATGTGAAACTGTGAGACCGAAAAAT